>JAECUM010012186.1:0-27659 GCA_016617855.1 Megalonaias nervosa
CGGTTTGGTTTATTTTAATCAAAATAAAATAAAGTCAAGTAAATTTTCTAAATATATTATATTTCTATATATATATTTTCAATTTTCTGATTCGTTCTTCGCCGCAGAAACCATGTTTTATATGTACGTAAAAAATGCCCTTCTTGTTGGTACTGTCGAGAAAATTACGGTCGTTTTAAGGTCATTTTGTAGCCATATCATTCTGCCTTTTTTTGAGAGACATGGTCATTAACCACTTCTTCTGTAAAACAGTATGTAGCACACGATATGTTTGCAGGTTTGTTTGAAGCAGACCACATGCAGTACGAACTACAACGTGACACCGGTCCTGATGGTGAACCCTCCCTGGCTGACATGACCCAAAAAGCAATAGAAGTGTTACGGAGGAATGAAAACGGGTATTTCCTCTTGGTAGAAGGTATGTCGTCAGATAAGAATTTTTATCGTGTCTGTAATTACATTCGTTAGCAAAATGGATAATTTACGTCTTCAGGGCTTGCCAAATGGACTTTAGAGAATCACACATTGGATAAATGCACGGACTGTTTTGACATTTAACATGCCATTGTCCAAAAATTTCAAGTCACTGGTCACCTGGAAATTTATTAGATTTCTGCCAGAAACAAAGGCGGAATATCCTCCCTTACGAAACTTGCCGGTGTCTATGCCTTTTATTGACAGTGTCCCAGGGGTCTTTAGCAAAGACTTCGCATAATTAGGAAGTTCATGTATTAGTTTTTCCAAGAAAGCTTTCCGTTATGCAGCCACGCCATCTGGGTGCAAGTTTGTATATTTATCCACTTTTATAATCGGTTCTTTCTTGATCAGTTTTGTTCCCATATTTTTAAGCTTAGCAAAGAGCACACGTTGACACGATGTCAGCACTAGAAATGCAAAATAAGTAAAGAGAACAAGTCCATCTTTATATTTCATGGCTTGTTTAAATCTACGTGTTGCATTGTTGCTCCCAATTTACTAGTCAGTCTTATACTTTGTAATGCCTTGTTTCTTTTTAAGTGTTTTCCGCGAACTAAAATGAATGTTCGAGTAACAGTGCATCATACAATATATTGTGAATGCTGCCGCATTAAAACTTGATTTCAGATGTCTCCGAATTTATCACAACCTATATCAAATTATTGCATATTTATAAATAAAAATTTAGCTCAGAGACTTTCCTAATTTTCAGATTATTATTAGTGCATATTTTTTCTTAAAAGTCTTCTTTCAACGTGACAGGAGGAAGAATTGACCACGGTCACCACGCGAACCAAGCCAAGTTGGCTCTTCATGAAACTTTGGCGTTCGAGAAAGCCGTTAACATTGCCATGACGATGACCAATGAAGATGACACTTTGCTAATCGTCACGGCCGACCACTCTCACGTGTTCACCATAGCAGGATATCCCAATCGGGGCAATGATATTCTTGGTAAGTAATGATTTCTGTTTCTCTTGTACTTCTTACATAACTTTTGAGTGGCGACTCTCTTGAACGTTTAAGCAATTGTACCAAATGAGAATCCTGAAGAATTAACTTTCATTGCAGCTAGTGATATCTGTAGCAAGACTTCGTTTCTCAAAGACAATCACTACCTATTGAGAAAGAAGCGAACATATTTCAAGTGATTTATCAACCAAGTATTGTTTTGCAAAGTGATTTATTGTTTTATACCTTTTCACATCAACACCAATTGGCTAATGTATAAAACAAGAAACCTAGCTCTACTAAAAATATTTCGGAGGATTCGTTCAAGCGGATTTTAGGACTGCTAAAATTAAGCTAAACAATTAATATGGAAATCCGCAACAGCTAGGTTTCTATTCAGTCCAAGTTCACCCTTGAACAGGCCCGGCTCTAAGATGTGCGGGGCCCAAGGCAGCAAGCGATGAGCGCGGGGCCCCAAGCAAAAAAATTGCATTGCGGAGAAACGCGGGGCCCAAGGCGGTTGCCTCGTTAGCCTTGCCTTAGTGTCGGGCCTGCCCTTGAAAGTAATCCATCACTCCCAGCTGATCACCAATATTCACTCGAGACTTATTTTTATCCACTGCACGTGTCTTCTTCTTAGATCAGCTTAAGAAACGAGCCCACCTCTCTTCATACCCTATCAAATCAATTTGTGTGCCACGTGCGAATATTGCTATTATTAGATTGGTCACAAACGGAATTTGTCGAATGAATGGCATCACTACTTTTGGGGCACTTCCGAAAAAGAACTGGATTACGAGCGTTTTTGGAGACTAAATTAAGAGCTGGCAGATCTTAATTCTAAACTGAATATTTGAACGTCGTATAAAAGCCAACATCTCATTTATTTAAAATAACGGTTAATGTCAGATAGTTTTTTTGTGTAAAATATCATTTTCTTTCTTCCAAACTTTAGTTAGATTGGAATAATGGTGAATTACTTCTTAAAAAAAACACAAAAAACGGAGCCACTTTAAACAGCGGAAACAACGGTACAATAGCGAAATAGGTCAAGGGAGATAAATCTCTCAGTGTACTGTTATACTCTAAAGGCTTACTTACCTTCGTCATAGTATACACATTGTCTAGTCTAGCCTAGTTTTTTTTGTCTCCAAAATCTACCCCCCCAAAATTAGACAATTTCAAAAGGTTATATGGACGCCTCATAAAAAAAAGTATTTAACTGCATCTTCTTTGTTTCAAGGAATCTAAAGAAGTCTTTGCATGCATTTAGATAATATACATTTTAATTAACCATAAAACATAACATAAATTTTACAGTAATAAGAACAGCATACAGAATTGGTACCTTTAATAGATGGACACACACATTTTCTCTGGTCATTAAATTTATTGGTTGTGAGTCATGGGGGTAAGATATCAAATCAAAACCAAATGCTTGAACTGATGTAGCCACTATTATTCAGTGATACACCGGAAGACAAAACCCTAGATAACAATCATCCCAATTCGCCCATTCATTAATTCATTCCATCTTTATTTCCTCCTTTCGCAGATTAATAACATAGAGAATTGGTATAGACACGAGAATGACAAGGACAAGACGTACAATTACATATATAAACCACAAACTCTTACATAAAATCATACAATCACACATAGAAATTACATATTCATACATATATAAATAGGAATACATTTTTTATGTGGAATTCTGATCGTGTTTTCTTTCAATAAAATGGATCATTCTAATATGAGGTACACAATACAATTATCAAATCTGAGATCTAGCAGAGATGTTACATCAAAACCCCGAGTGGCCGAGTGGTCTAAAGCGCTCTCCGTTACGGATCACTGCCATCTCACCTCTGTCTGCGTGGGTTTGAGTCTAGGATTCGGCGAATGCGGATATGTGAGAAAGCTTGCCAGTAGCTTCTCGTGGGTCGGTGGTTCTTTCCGGGGATTTCCCGGTTTCTTCCTCCACCATTAATACTGGCCGCCATGTATAGTCTATCGTGTGCTGAAAAATGGCGTTAAGCCCCACAACAACAAAACATAAAAATTTATGAGCAGTTTATATAGCTACGTAATAACAGCTGTGCAGTTAAGTTATCCATGAGGCAACCCAGCGGGATAATTTTGAGTTAATTCATTCGTTTGTCGTTGTTTCGTTAGTTAGACATAAAACGTCACAAGCTAAGAAACATTCCTATTAGTTACAAAATTCATGTAGGCTTCCTGCAGAAAATATAGCAGCTGACATCATAAAATTTCTGTAGACTTCGTGGTCATTCAGTCCACAGGTGTATGGGAATTCCCTTCCTAGTAAGTGCTGAACAAATTCTTCATCAGGTATATTATGAAGATATGCACCAAGTAGAGTATCAAAATTATTGATAATGCGACCAAAATAGATCCCTCATCCTTTGATTTTTTTTAAACACGAGATAAGCATATGATTAATAACATCAGTATACGCAGTATTGCAATGTTGGCATATATGAAGTGTCATACTGTATGGAGTTACCAGAAACCTGGCCAAAACTTTGACCAGTTTAAGCTCTTTGCTTTTACCTAGAAAGGAGAACTTGAAGAAATGCAAAATGAGACAGACAGATCTGTAACTGACCCAACAAAGCATCAATTGAAGCACTACACCGAGAAATATTATGGGAAGTATTGAGTCCAGACGAAAAAAGCACAAACTTACACTCTTGTATGAAATGACAACTGGTTCAAGTCCTCCCAATTTCACATCTCTGATTCCACCAGATGTTAGTGATATTACTCGCTTTGACGTACATAATGCAAATAATTTTCAATTTGTACAGGCTAGAACAAGTCTTTTTTTTTTACAACTCCTTTGTTCCCTCGACCATTCTAGACTGGAATATACTATCGTTTGCGACTCGTCAAGTAGACTCATAAACAGCAGAAAAAGCGCATTAAATTTTCGCAAAACTCGTGTTTCTAGAAATTCTTACTGAGGTAGAAGGAAATTGCAAATTCTTCATGCCTGACTTAGAACAAAATACGGTTCACTTATAATCAACGTGTATTCACAAAGAATAAAATCGGATTACCTCTATGATGATGTGGATCTGCAGAATGTAAACACTACTTTTTATCTTGCGTTTATTACCAAGAACAACACACTGAAATGTTTCAATTCCTTACACCATATGGTAATTTAATTTTTAATACCTTCTTGTATGGTGACACAACGTTTCTGTATAAAGTACAAAATTCGTATTTTACAGGATTCATTTTGAGATATTCTTTGAAACTTATAAGGCAAGATGAAGGATAAGACCTGAGTAAACCACATTTTCCCCTACCGGAACCGGGAGCCAAGCCTGTTGTAGCGCCTATGTTGAAATGAGCACATAATGTGGTTTAGTTGTGACGCGGATGCTCGCGCAGGAAGAATACAAAGGATTGTGTTTTTGTTAACGCATGGAATGGTCCTTCGCTGTGTAGAGAAAACCATCGTGAAAGGTCAACTCTTTGTGAAGAGAAACCCGGGAGCGAAGGCGTTGGCCCCGAGAACTAAGCGAGCACACGGTCCTTTTAATATGTCTTTTTACATAAAATAAAAACAAAATAGTACATTTAAACACACATTATCTCTGAAATATATTTACAAGCATTAAATTCTTGTAAACAACGGGGATGCAATGAAATACTTTATTTGACTTCTTTCAATTTTTATAAAGTTTCTCACTTATTGCTTTCTTTTGAAAAAATAAACTAACCTAAAAGTAGATCCAACCTAAGTCGACAATACATGTATGCACAATACTCTTATGATAAAGAACTCTTAAGAGCATAGTATCCCGCTAAGAGATTTATCTCCCTTATCGTGTCGCTGTTAATATCTTTTGCAAAACACCTCTAATTCCCCCCCCAATAAAAACAATAAATCATCCCCACCCACCCCACATACCCTCCCCCAACGTCAAATAACCAATAACAACCAATACAAAGAAAAAACAAAAATAACAAAAACCAGCCAAGCAAAACAGCAACAACAACAACAAAGCACAAACCGATAAGTTTTTGCAGTCTGATTGGTCAAGTCATTCAATAATTTAACAAGGCAACCATTCATTTAATAGTTTTTAAGTGGTCCAGAATTTTTGTTTGTTTGTTTTAATTTTGCGAAATAATACCATCGAGTCATTTAGTAGTACAGGAAATGGTCCAGCTTCTGCATATGCGTGTAAAACAGCATATGCATAACATGATCCAGTGACTTGGTGGTATTTTTGTTTTATAAAAGTATTAGTGGTCCAGAAATGTTATCTTATGATAATATCAGATTTAAAGTTGTGAAAGATGACTGTCTGGTATAATATGGTTGACAGCACCAGGAATTTATGTATTTATTCTTGATTTGTAATGTTTATGCATACTAATACTGGGTGGTGATACAAAAGTGTCAATAGCCAAGAACTGTTCACATGTATAATACAAATACACTTACTCTCATATTTGGATATACGGATGTTCGGGTGAAATAATTGAATTATAATAAATCTACACTCGCAGAATACGTACATGCAGTTTACATAAACCAATAATCAGGATAAACGGGGCCTAATGAAAGGATGTTATACTGTATTTTATAATTATTTTACAATTAAGGACTCACAATGCCGTTGGCACCAGAGAACACTCCAACAGACAATCTGCCCTACACAACTCTCGGATATACGAACGGTCCCAGCTATTCTTTCTCAGGGCGGAAAAATCTAACGGAAGTTAACACAAGTAAGTTGCGTATGTATGTATGTCTGTATATATATATATATATATATATATATATATATATATATATAGAGAGAGAGAGAGAGAGAGAGAGAGAGAGAGAGAGAGAGAGAGAGAGAACCAGCCCAAGCTTTACGCAATCTACTGATTCCTTTTCCAAGGCACAATGTCGCAAAAGAAGATTACAAGATCGCAACCAAAACAGTATGTATGTATGTGTGTATGTATGTATGTATGTATGTATGTATGTATGTATGTATGTAGAGAGTATGTAAAGAGAGACTCAATCATAAGTTGTTGACTTCAACATTTGAGTACAAATTACATTCATAGTGTATGATTCATGGAATATGCTATTCTTTCCTGTCTCTTCTCCCATACCACGTCCTGTTTCTATTCCACGTGCCACATATGACGTCACCACTCTCAGACCCATCCTCTACTACCCCCTTCCTCATCTCGACACTCGGTTGGGCCTCGAGATGAGGATAGAAGAAATCACAAAGATTCTTTTGACGGAGGTTGGTTCGTTCCTCTTGGGTGGGTGGATGGGGGCATAGGTGATACGAATATATAACTGGGGGTCTCTGCATCATATGGAGGGAATTTGTTTTGTGGGTATAAGAGGGGATCTAAGTGTTAATCGTTTACATACCCACCTTCTGTCTCAGTGATATAACCATGAAACAAAATCTAAGTAGATAACGTTTCCACCGAACGGTTAGTACACCCTTACCAGATTTTTGTATGGGCAAGGTGTCGTAGAGCCACGCCAGAAGTCCGTTTCAACGAGAATAAAATAGGACAGAAGTGTGTATTTCAGGCATGATGCACTACTTATAACTTTTCATCTTCTCGTCTCAGCTACGGTTGACTTCAAGCAGGAGAGCGGGATTCCCATGCAGTACGAGACTCATGGTGGGGAGGACGTGGCTGTCTACTCTCGTGGTCCTATGTCTCACCTTCTCACAGGGGTCAAAGAACAGAACTACATTGCTTTCGTCATGGCGCACTCAGCATGCGTTGGAGATACTGGAGTGTCGTGTACTGAAGGAAGACAATTGTATAAATCGAGTAACAATGCTAATGGGCAGAATTGGGCTATTTCTACAATTTTGTGTTTACTATCAATATTTTATTTTTCAGGCGATATGTTATTGTTTGTGCAATAAATTTCTCTGAGAATATGCAAAAGTGTGCAATACCCATATTTCTGTTACTGATTATGCCTTTATGTGTGGCAAAGGAAGCAGTGTGCACGGTACAAGGAGTCAGTCCTGTGAGATCAGACATGTTGTTTCAATATATTGAAAATATTTATTGTCAAAATAAACAAGCAGAGGAAGTTGGGTTGAACATTATCTAACTTAGGTTGAGCCTTTCAAAAGGAGAGAGAGAGAGAGAGAGAGAGAGAGATGTTGGGTAGGGTGGGGGTGGGGGTGAAAGTGAGAAATAATTGAGTGAGTGTGTATGAGATAGAGAAGGAGAGATAAACCAGGCTTGTCTTAAAATGTGACACGCTGTTGTTTTACATTAAAAATATAAAAATCCTGCCCCGTCGTTCCCTTTGATCTTTCTGTTTCGAACGATGTTCTGCTACAGATTCGTAACACTTCCGATAATTCAACTTGCTTCTGATTGCTTGTTTGTTTTTTTCTTAAACCTTTAAACCTTCAAATGAGCATCAATATTCCAGTACAAAATTTGCTCCAGTACTTACCAATAATAATAATCTCCGCATTTTGTCCAATGATATATTTGGCACTCTTAAATCCACAATTGTTCAAAACAGTTATAATTTCGATATACAAAAAGATATTAGAATGTGCTGCCTTCCTGGCTTGACATAGAACATATCCAAAATAAGGCGAGTACTCCATGCTAATTAGTATTTCTCACAAATGCAGAGGAATAAAATAGTACATCCAAGAACATCGCAGCTAAACAACAAAATGATACATATGATCCACGTGATAAAACGACTACATTCTAGGCAGTGCCATAGAAATGTAACAAATGGCATTATAGAAACAATTTCATTTCAAAAACATTTGACAGCGATTCAAACAAATTTCCAAACAACTATGCATTTTTTCTGGCCAAATTATTTTCCGTTTTAAGTTTTAAAAATATTAAATCACAAAGAATTATCACAAAATTAAGAACACTCAGTTGTCTATTAGAGGAAAATATTTGACACCATCTAGATGATGTACAAAACGGTATACTATTTACATTGTGTAGATATGCAGATTATTTATATTCATTTTCACATAACTTTCATTTTACATCTCAAAGTAGTTGAAACTAAGTTATTAAAATAAACGGTACACTCGATTCTGGAGGAGCGTTGTTCGGAATGAACAATAACTTGTACAAAGTCGTTGTAAATGCAGTAGAGTAAAATTGATGAAAGACATGAAGAAAAAAAATTAAAAATATCAGAGGTGCCTTGATTGTATAAAATAAAAGAGGTTAATCTGGATTTGCAATTAAAAATACAATGGAAGAAAAAACAACAGAGAATTAGACGTGATTGTGGAACAAAGACAGTAAAACGAGCTTCAGTACCATTGCATAAAAAGCCAATATTGTATGCGAAGTATAAGTGAACATTGTTGAACACATGTCATTTTTAAAGGTTAACAACAGCTAAAACTTTGTCATGAAGAAATGGATTTCAAAATAAAAGCAAACAAATATAGCTCCTTCCCTATGTCTTGCAACACATTTTAAGGCATGAAATTAGCTAACGTACCTTTAACATAGCAATGCATTTAACGAGATAAACATTTACAATTCAGAAACTCATTGTCACATTCAAACTGATGAATACTTTTGACAACTTCACGTCATTATTGGAAAACTTTCACGATCTCCATACCTTGCTACAGGTGATGATATATTCATTGCAGTTGATGTATCTAACGCAGTTATTCTTACACTCTTTTCTTTAAACAGTTGTTTTATCCCGTCACCTATCGGTAATTGTTCACAACTGTTCAACTTATATTTCAAACATTTTCTCTAATATTGCTTTCCTAGTTGTGTTGAATGTCCACTTAAATGTATTCTTTTTCTTTCGGGACTTTCCAACTGCTCTTGCGGTACAGATGTTTGCTTTAATCGAATTCATTGATGTTGTACTTTTTGTAAATCTACTATCTATTGTTCATAAAGTCTGTTTATACAATGCAGTGAAGTCTTATATACGAAAAAGATCAGATAACACTCTTCACGATTTGTTCGATGATGAAGTTGACCATATTGAATTTTACAACATCTTTAGTCATATATTTTGCGGTTTCAAGAAGAAATTTTGTCTTTGTTTGATATATTTCACTGTTGAATACATTTTTATCTGCCGCTCAGGATCGATAGATCAATTGATGTGAAAATTGAATGAATGAATTGATCTATCTCTAGTTCAGTATCACTAGCGTCTTCATTTTTTGCGAAATTTTGTCATCTTCAACAACAGTTAATTGAGGTAACTACTAACATTCTAAGGGTTGTATCTTATTTCATGTTTAAATTCAGTGCATATAAAGTTATTCGTCTTTTGAATTCGAAATATTGTAAAGTTTTCATTATTGCTGTATCTTTGTCTAAACAATTCTCTTTTGTATTCTTTGTAATGATCTCTATGTGTATTTACACATTTGCTAACAATTAACACTATTTTATTCTTTTTGTTTGTGAAACCCTTTATTTTCTTCTCCATATTTTGTTATACATTTGCAGTATTCGTTTACCCCACTATTTTATTTGGCACTCCTTTTTACAAGATTTGAAGTCACTAGTTCTAAACTCGGCAATATCTTTCTCTTCTCCAGATTTTTAACATGGCTTGAAATCAAGCTTCTTTATTTAACAAATTACATTTCAAATTAGTATTCACTACTTATAAGTAACGCTTTATGTCATTCTGCAATGAACCTTTTTCTGATTTAGATTTATGTTGATCTAGCTTGCAATTTCCTTGTCAAATGAATGGAAGGTATCGAAGAAACAATGTTAGACATATCCTAGGTAACAAAATATCCGGGAAAGATTACTTCATAAAAGTATAAAGATCCGCAGAGAGCTGATATTGGAAGACAAATTGGAGAACATTCACGGAAATGTTTGAAAAGTCAAAGCCGAACGTTGAAAAAAAGGAAGAGCCAGGAATGTACAGACTGTGCAAAACATATGACAAGATGCTGAACTCTTACCACGCAAAAGAAATAGTAGCAGGTTAATCTGCATTTTCCAGTATTTCACAGGTGGATATCTTAATTTAACCAAAACTTAAAATTGTTTCTTCACTGAGTCTTCCGGAAGTACGAAAAGTTGAAACTAACAATGAACTAATAACCAAAGATCAAGGACAGGTTACCCCTACGGAAATCCCTCCGCATATAACGATACGAGTTTATCTACATAAAACTCATAGCAGAAATGCTTTGCCTGATCTTTAAGTCCGAGCGCACAGAACTTAAAATGTCATGGGTAATAACTAACAGATAAATGTCGACTGAAACAAAACGCAAATTTAAATCAGCTTAGTACTCTACATTAAGCTTTGCTCTTACTGATACTTCAGCATAATTTTGAAAAAGCTACTGAGGTTTCTAATTGGTCCATCATCAAGAAATGATATCGTAGAAGCTGTAACATTGATTATTTCAGTTTGTCATTCCCAGTTTATAGTCGACTAATTGACAACTTTATTGCTAGGTAAATTAAACCCAAATATATGTATATTCCATGACCAAAATTAATAACACGAAAAATAATTGTAACTATTATTCGTGTGTAGTGGAGTCTTTGCTCGCTGAACGTGTTTATAACAGAAGAACTGTATGGCACAGTGCGATTTTTCATTAGAAGCAATTACAGAGGCGAGCAATTACAGATTGAATACCAGAATCATCATTGAAGATGGTGAAGTGAAATATTTGAACAGTATGCCAGTTACATGTTTTCCATGGAATGTAACTAACGTAGATAATGTATATAATATCTGGGAGGATATCCTACAGCTGTCATAGTTATTTAGGTCTTCGTTTTCCCTTTATAAAGAAAAAATTAAAAGAAAGCCAAAAACAAAACAAAACGAGAAGAAACAAAAACAATAGGAAAACAAAGAAAGAAACAAACAAATTAAACCAATAAAAAGCCAACAGACCCCCCCCCCCCCACACACAAAGCAAACAAAAAACCCAACTGTTGCATTAGGTACCATAACAGATTGATGAAACAGATAACATATTTTGAGTTGTAAGGATATAAAGAAATTCAATACACTAACTCTCGTTTGGAAAGACCTACCTAACGGTCAGAGATGATTTACCTCAGGTACAACAGATGTAGCTTTGGAAAGTAACGTGGAGAAAGTTAACACACACACATGCAGACAGAGCAATAAATATATTAAACAGCAAATGACTAATATTTGAGAAAAAATTATTTAGACAACAAGATAACAGCTAACACTAACAGAATCACACAAAAGCAATGTTTCTAAAACTTGAACGTAGTGGGTCAGACGTACCTATAGCGTATGTCGATGTTGTCATGTAGGCTCATATACTCGCCGTAATTAAATATTACTTGTTATTCTAAAATTTAATACAAATATAGTTGAAGCAGCGTTAATTCAAACCTGAATTTTAAATGCTCTACACCATAGTTGTTATCAAGAAACTTCCAGACGAAAGTTTAAGATCGCTATGCATTTTTACAATGATGGCCATGTACTAAACATGTTCAAGAACGGAGTACAACAGGTCAGATCATCACAATATAGGATAGTACGAATGTTTTTAACATACGTAGCTTTTATTGTAACATCACAGCGTACGACATTCAATCCAGTTTGTACTCGATCTCACCTTTAAGTTGACCTACTCCAAAATGTCGACTTACTATAACATCGAGTTTTGATGTATGTGTTTGTCGGGGAGTGTAAATAATGACCTTCCAAAGGAATATGGACGTATAAGGACAACAATAAAGGGAATAATTGCCATTTAAAGGTATGTGTGATGAAATTCTCCAAAAACGACCCCCGTTAGTGAAATAGTACTGAACGCATACATGACCTGAATGACTTCTACTATAATAACAGACAAGGATTACCGTAAATGACCCCTGCCTATTGTAACCGCTCAACACTTATTCTGACTGACTAATACCTATTCTCGCTCACCAACACCTACGTTGACCTACCAACAACCATTTTGTCTGACCAATTCCTTTTCTGACTAACCAACATTTATGACCGATCGATATCTATTGTGGGTGATCAAAACGGTATTCTGACTGAACATTAACCATTCTAACTGATCAAAACTTATTTGATTTCACAACACTTTTACAGACTTACTATTACTGGTCGCACCTATTCAGAGTGTTCAATGCGTATTTCGACTGAACAGCAACTATTCATGTTTACTTACCAGCACCTATTTATACAAGGCATCACATCACAAACTCGCAAGTTTTAAATTCTTAGTAAGATATCGTGTAGTTTTATACAGTATGTATAATGTACATTGCAGTGTTGAGTTTCAGTTAGCAAATATTTCTGCACGTAAAAAAAACAAACTCTCAAGTTCTAAATTCGGTAGAAGGGAGGTTTAGTTATACACAGCAAGCATAAAGTTAAATATTGTTTTCAATCGCTGTATCAGTTACGCATTCTTACACATTGTGAAAATATCTCAATTTCTGTATTCAGTACAATTATCGTGTACCGTTGAACACCAAGTATAAAGTGCATTATTGTTTTCAATCGCTAGGAGCACATACATTCAGAAATTTTAATTCTGGTGGACAGACACGACCGATAGAAGAACACGCAAACATAATTACAGAGAATGACTTATTTGCCATCCCGACCTTTAGCGCACATGTATTTTACAATTCAACACCAACATATGCAAACAAACGGATGACGGAAGGTAGAGAATAGGTAACTGCCACTAACGCATATTCTTAAAGACATGCATGTATAACCTTAGATGTAACTTTTGGTGAAGAATTATGAGGACTTGATTGCAAACTTTTGTTACAGACACACACAAATTCTTCAAAAACATATAAATACAAAGAAACGATAGAGGGAAAGGAGCGTTATGTGCTGGTCTCTAACACACATAATTAAAATCCAATATGCACCTTTACTATTGAACGTGCTCTTTTATAATCCAACACCAACCGTGAGAAACAAAACAGATGACGCAGGGGTGAGCAGTAGGATAATTAGTTGACAATTATAAATCAGTCACTCACCTTTATTATCGAACACTGCGATTGCAAGCAAAATGGATGAGGGAAAGGAACGTTATGTTATGGACATTAACAGTTAAAATCCAACACCCATCTGTAAATTCCAATACTACCCTTATCAACCAACATCCATCCTTACCAATCTACATATACCATTACAAACACAACTGATGAAAGAAAGACATGTGCCGTGAGAATTTGAGAAAATTACAACCGGCATGCATATATAAATATTACATTTCATTAGTATTATTTATATTCATTTAATGTGTTCCTACAACCTTCATAATCTCTTTGTATATCCCTTTTGCGATCGCAAGCAGAGTTCATAAATGAATAAAAAGATACTACAAGAAAGTGCGTTACGGTCTGCTTCGCTGATTATGCCTTGAGTTCATTATTTAGAAATCTTCTATAATCTCGTCAAAAAAAGGTTTCTGCTTTAGCTTTCTATGTATAAATGTTGCAAACAAAATAATAGACAATAGACAGTTGTAAACATCACCGATATTGTAACCAAAAGAAACTTATGTATCATTTGATTTTCTTTCCACATGTTTAATTCACTCCGCAATTCCGAACAAAAAGTAATCCCAGAAAAGATTAGGCTATACATTTATTTGTATCGACGTTCTTTTAGTTTTAACTACCTTGAAGTCCAGTACTCATTGCCTCACTAGTAGCCTGACGACAACGTGCATCTAAAAGATTTATTTTGTCATCGACCGTATGTTTTCGTTATAGCTTGCATAGTTCACGCTTTGCTTTGTTTTTGTTTTGTTTATTATTTTTCATTTGGAGTTTTGGCTAGTTACTTTAATATTTATTTCTTAGTTCTTTTTTTGCTAGTTAAATAGTTGCCACTGTTGAGAATCACAAAGATTAGATATGGGGTGTGCTGGCTGTTGAGTCTGGCTCGAAACGTTATGCTTCTCAGGCTAAACCATTAGTCCGTTTCCTGGCCAGTGAATATACAAGAAACAGAATACTAATCATTACTGCCAACGTCTATGCTTTGTGTTTATATTTTAGTGTTATTGTATGTACATGTGTATTTGTTTGTTTGGGATCACAACTTCACTTCTCTTTCCATCGACCGGTTTGTTTGTAGGGGTGGGTGATGGATTGTAATTATATTTGTTTGTGATCATCATATAACTCACCTTTTCCTCATCCTTTTGATCCCACAGAAGGGCGTTGGATTGTGATTATGTGTTAGCGACCTGAGCATAATTCTCTTTTCTCTATTCCTTTTGTTTGCGTGTGTAGTTGTTTGTCTTTAAGAACGAGCTTATGTCTGTAAGAATATGTGTTGGTCCCAATAATTTTGCCTTGCTTTATATCCACCTTATACATGGTCTTGTTTGTTTGTGCGTTTGTGATTTTAGAACATGTGTTAGTGACCATTACTATTGCTTACCTTCTCGTAGCTGTTTGCTTGAATGTGTATGTGTTGGATTGTTAATACGTGTGCTGGATGGTAAGGGTGTGAATGTTGCATTGTTCAGTTTGTCAGTCCGTTCATCTTGTTCGCCCACCCCTATTAAAGTCTCCAAGGAGGGTTATAGTGAATTTAATTTTAAGGTTCAGAGAGATTGAAAATAAAAATGTAGTTTATACTTGTTGTTTAAAACTACACGATACCTTACACCGAATTTAGAACTTGAGAGTTTGTTTATCACAACGTGCATGAATATTTGTTGGTATGTTCCCCATAAGGACGTGGAAAATAAGAACCGAGGCGTCGACAGACAACAAAATGTACACGATGTTTATGTTTAACAATGTAAGACACAAAAAACGAATTTAGAACTTGAGATTTTGTTTTCAAAAAGTGTGGCTATGCTTGTTTTTGCATTCCCTAATATTGCCAGCTGCTACAAGATGCCTAAATCCGAACGTAAAACATGAGAATGTGTTAATTACAAAATGTAGAAATATTTTATGGCATGTTCTCCAGCATCAATATGTTAAATAAGAACAGGGGCGTTGATTGACGACAACATTGTGCTTTTTTGCATGAAGATAAAATTGCAAAACACCTTATACCGAATACAGAACCTGCGAATTTGCTTTTCACAGTGTAGCAATGATTGCTGTCGGGGTCCGCCGAAATCGACGTGGAAGATCAGGGCAGAAGCGATAATTAAAAACAATAAAGTACTTTATGCTTAATGTCGTTTTCAGTTTAATTAATGTTGTCATTGTGTTCACGGAATAAGATTAGTCAATACAATGCTGCAATTTCATCCATGGTATAAGGCCAACATTCATATTATTTAATAAAAATAGAATTGGAATGCCCATATGTAGCGTATGCAAGAGACTAACGTTTGTTAACAAGCATAATTATTTGCGAGTGCATTGTTAAAATATGCGTTGCTCGGTCATAATAGGTGTTGTCCAGTCCACAATGTGCTGGTAAGTCATAATAGATGTTCGTCAGTTGGGCTGAGTTCTTGTCTATTATTAGGTTCGCCTAAGTAGGTGATTGCAGTCAAAATATGCATAGCTGGTCAGAATTACTATGGACAACTCAAAATAGATGTTTCTCCGTCAGACTAGGTGTGAATAAGTTAGAATAGATGTTGGTCAGTTATTAAAGGCGCTGGCCCGTCAATTTAGGTATTGTTTAGTCAGAATAGGTGATGGTCAGTCAAAATAGTTCAGAGTAGGTGTTGGTAAAAACAATATAGGTGTAGGTCTAAATGGTTGTCGGTCTGTCAACATTTATCTGTGAAAATAATTAATGCTCAGTATGTTTAGAAGTTGATTGTCAATTTGATTTTTGAAAATGAAAACCTAATAATTTCCTTGAATAAGTAAATAAGCCAACATAAATTACTTGCGAACATCAAGGCTTCTTTCGATCGCTCTTTAATGTCCTCGCACATTTTGGTAAAATGTAGCTAATAAACAATTAAATGCAGCTTGTAATCTTGTGACATTCTCTTTCATTCTTGCGAAACTTCATAACATTGACATTATCTGTGCAAAATCTGACGTTTCAGTTCACAAACACAATCTTGCTCAGGAAATGTGACAAAGTGCAGGCGATGAACGATGTACGAAGTACTCAATTTTCAATCAGAAATGTTCATGTTGAAATTCAAGATTCCTTTGTGGAAACCTAAGTTACAACGACGACAGGCAGGGGCCGTATCCAGTACACGCTCTTGTGGCAGGATGGAATCAAACCCAGTCATGATCGGGCCAATATAACGTTCCATGCCACACTTGGTTACAATTGCCATCCTTGGTGAAGTTATGATGCAGAAACCAGAGTTAGGTGACTGCTTGGATTATAACTCCTGCAAATGATGTTACGGGTTACTAGGCATCGCAATCATTCAAAGTGTCATCAACATACACCAGTATGATAGGGTACAACGCTAATACTCATATAAACAAAGGCGAGGGAGAGTCAAGAGAGTGTATTTATTATTATTATTATTATTATTATTATTATTTATATAAGGTTTCCATTATTTATCATTTTTGGAAGTACTGGTCTTCAATGGTTTTAGATTTTGAAGTCTCATTTCTCATATTTGAAGTCCCATCATAACACTTCCCAGAAAATTTAATAAATTTGATGAAATTTTATTCATTTGTATGTAATAAAATGTATGAGAATACTAAGTTAATAAAAAAAAATTCTATCTCAGAAAAGGATATTATTATTATTATTATTATTATTATTATTATATATATATATATATATATATATATATATATATATATATATATATATATATATATATATATATATATATATATATATATATATATGCTTGATTGAAAAATTTGGGTTTTTCTTTTATCCATGTCAAACATTCAGCCAAATCTTAAGTGCATTGCATGACATCCTGTACTTATTATTTAGACTTATTTAGACACAACAGTGCAAAACATGAATGACAGTTTCAGATTATAAAGCGCTCTTTACCGATACATATATATTGAATATAAATGGTGAGATCATGGAAATACTCAATTTTGGAAGACTTGACATTTGTACAGTTGATACATATGAAAACTTAAGACCAACTACAGGATATGTAATTAAGTCCCTAATCAATTAATATCATCACTTTTAGCAGATACATATAAGCTGGTTTCTATTTAGTGTGTCCTTTGTTTTCCATCATATGTCTGCAGTTGTGGAAGTTTGTAACATTTACCAACACAACCTTGTACAGATGAGATGTACTTCTTTATTAAACTGTTGAGGTAATTTAACAAGGGTACGTGTAAATGCGATAAGCTGTGCAAAGCCAAGAAAAAAGAAGATGCTTGTTTTTGGTCGGCCGAGAGTCCCTATTTCTAATTGCTGACCCTGGCACTTTTTATCCATGGAGATAAAAAAGAAATCACAAAAATTAACATTAAATATATAAAATGCTTAAAAAAGACAAAAACAACACCCCCACCCCAACCTGCCTTCTCTAATTTTGAAACCAGTGCAAGAGGACACACGCATATTTTTTGCCTAATGTCGGTATAGCTGCAAATGACTTCTGCACTCGTTGAAATCTTACACCCAGTAAGGATGTGAAACGTATATATTTAGGGACCAATAATTTAGTTTAAGTGGTGGGAAAGGGGGTGGGGTAGGAAGCAAGCGTGGGGTGGGTGGGTGTGAAGAAGGCCGAGATATTTTGTCTTGTGTTTAGTTTCAGCTCAGGAATAGCTTGAAAAAATATTCTTGTGCTGTTTCATAATCAACAAAATCCCATCATATCAATTACACGAGTTTTTGTTTTAAAAAGAGTTTCTTGAGTGGAAGAAACCTCTCCCCCAACTTGAAAAAATACTATTTGTGGTTCATGTATTAGCTAGACTGTATGCGCGAGTGCAATACATCATATATTGTAAGTGGGGCAACAAAGACGGTATTAGTAGAGAAATCGGGCTGATTTAATGGACGATTGCGTCTTTCATTCCGATTTTTTTTTATCATCAATTTTCGTTTATCACTGATGCAACATCTTTCCCTTATGACCCTCTTTCAAAGCATGCCATCTTTTTAATGTTCAAGATCTGTTAATATACAAATCGCCAATATTCGTCATTTGTACATGTGCTGTGGTTCTGAGAAAGACCGTTATTTCATCTGCTGAAGGCACATTGACTTGAAAGTTCAGAATTCTCTTAAAGTGCAACCTAAATTTACATGAAAATATTGCATTTCTTTTCTCTGGAACAAATTCAAGACGTCAAATTTTATATGTGTTTGTCTAATGTAGCAACAGAAAGGGTTTTCTTACAGAGAAAGCAACCTGTTTTGCTAATCTTACCTTTTTTTTTTTTACCTCACTCTGGTTATCTCAGACCTGTCGTTCACGCGCTAGGAACTACTTTTAAGAAAGAAACCCTTGATGTCTTCTGCTGTTCCTGACGGAGTTGTTATAAAATCCAACAACAACTACAACAGATATATCACAAAAAGAAAATCACTCAAAAAGCAACGTAAGGTCTCTCTAACTTTGATAACACCATAAAAAAACATTTTCACACACACACACACACACGCGCGCGCGCGCGCGCGCGTCGAGCTATTTTATACAGCTCCAGACACACAGGCAATACACATCACTAGCCACACAAAACCAAACCCATTAGTCAATATGACACCCATCTGTTGAATACCAGTACCATAAATCAGAACATCTGGCCAGAAAAGCCCTGTCATACCAAAGTGAGAAAATGGACAAATACCTCCAAATTTTTTAACTTTTTTTTATCGACCAATACGCACCTATTCCGTAAAATAATACCAACAGTTTTAAGTTTCTTGCAACGATGTGAACAAAAATGTTACAAGAGTGTAATTTAAACGAATGGCCAAGACACTAAACCATCGTCGGAGTACAGGATAGCCAGTTGGAGAATTTACGCTGTATGTAATTAAATTTAACACAGTTTCAGTTAATTACTAAGTTTATCAGTCGGAGGTTGATACCGTATATCCTCGATGTTACTTTTGTTTGTTTTAAACCGCCGTTGTAGCTCGCATGTGGTTTGCCAGCTTATGGACTCATTATCGGTGAGTAAAAATTGGGCAGCTTATTCAGTTTAATTGATACCTTAAACAATAAATACTCGATCTATATCCTGGATTACACACCATAAACAGCTGCCGATCGAAAAACAAAGGCCGCAATATCGAAGTGTAATTGTCAACTTACAATATTCCGAAGTCACGCACACTGACCACTAATAATTCAAAGAGTTGCGAGATAGTTCGCCGTATCTACCCACTCTTAAACGAACCAAGAAAAGAAAACAGTAGCTATATGTCTAAATATATTAACATATTTTGTTTTTACAATAAGCCCTTCTGCATGTACTGAGTAGATAATTAGAAAAGAAAATGAGTGTCGCATACGGGGTATAGGGAAGACAAAAGACTTTGAAACAGCAGAGAGTGACAGATACATCTTTAATTCCAAATTCGTTAATTTCTTTCTTGAGAGAGAAACATCACTAGTTTGGTCAGATATTCTTTCACGGTTAGCATTTGGTCAAAGAGCAGACGCAGCATTTGGGAATTTGTATTCTGATCAGCTGGAAGAATCCACGACGAGTACCATCTGCGACACAGAACGACCAGACATACTCATAAACCCTCTTCTCTCTACAGACAAACCTGTAGTTTGGAATCCAAGGGACGCCGTTCCAGTATTGACACTCCTTTCTGTAAAATGATAAATGTTTCAAATCGAAACGGTGAAATAATAATTTAGAGACAAACAATCATTCATACAATTATATATTTATAAAGCATAAACAACATTAAAATTTTATACAATTTTATACAGTGACCTCAAAGCTATTGGATTAACAAAATACCTAACCTATGAATCCAGTAACTTTCTTTAATCAATCTGTTCATCTCTCCATGCACAATATATATTGGCATGAAAGAAAAATTACGTAAAGAGTTATTATTTGTATTAAAATGTATTGAAACATTAGAGGAGAACTGAGGATCCTTACAAGTTTTATATGAAAGTGATGGTTATTCATTCTCTTAGAAACTTGTTGAAGTGTTAGTCCAACATACTGCACGTTACATTTTTGTACAGGTTATCAAATATATCACATTAGTTGATACCCAGTCAGTGTTATAACGTAGAGAAAATACTTCTTTTGTATTTGAGCTACTGAAATAAATACTTTCTCTAATATTGCACACTGAGAACAACAATGTTATATTTAAAGATGAAAACATTTTTATATTCTCAGACGGTTTAGATCTGATAAGGAAAATCTTGCAATTTCTTAAGTCTTCTACAAAAAGGAATTGGTTTGCATTTGTCAGGTGCTTTTACACCGTTTTCATTTGATAAATTGAGGAGACTCCAATATTTATTATTTACAAGGCCTATATTAAGTAATGAAAGATTATAATATATTGTAAAAGGACTTATATTTTCATCTTTCGTACATTTTGCGGTGTTTAAAGCTTCATGCTGAGTAAGATTACGGACTTTGTTCAACGCAGAATAAAATTGTATTGATTGCTTAATTACTAGTTTGAAAATAGTTTTTCATTCATTCAAATAATTTTGTAATTGACAATCGTCTGAAATAATGCATGGGTATCTTTTGGCCTGGTATACTGTTTCTGCATGACCTGGGATAACAAGAAGAATATTCCACATATTGGTGGATATTAGTTTCTTTGACATGAACATTTGGGGAGATAGTATTATCAAAATTTTTGTTTCTAAAATGATACAAGCGTACTAGATGCAGTATAAGTAGATTTAATCGTCGGGTGAAAATGATTTAGGCAATCCAAAAATGTTTGCATTTCTTCTTCTGAATGGTTCCAGATCATAAAGATGTCATCTAAAAATCTTAACGAAACATGGATTAAAATTCTGGGGAAAAGCTAGTTAAAAATATATGTTATGATAAAAAAAACTTAAGGATTTAAACAGCATTAAAGATTTATTGGAACTGCTATATCAGCAATAAACTTTCTTTCCTCAAAGTTTAAATGATTCAATCATATCAAATGACGACTACCGGTGTATTTAAAATGCGATGAACAGTCAAACTTCCACGGCCTTCATAATTATTGCATTAAAAGAATGCATAATGGAATTTTATTTTATTTGTTTTCAACCGATTAGTCATCAGCAAGTACATGCATATTCATTAAGGTTTATTACTGAAATTAGGTGGCGCTCTACAGTTTCGTATTTTGCATGGGTTAGAATTTCAAAGAAATAGAATTTCCCCGGGTTTCCTCGCTGGTTATAATGGCTATTTAAAAAAGACCTTGTGTATCTTAGGTACTGTTCAAAGAACCTTTAATTCCCTTTATTTTGGTGTATGATTGATGGGTGTAATATGGGTTATAGAGTGTACAGCTTGGCCTTAGTCCAGATGTGCATCTTTTAAAAACGTGCTAGCTCCACTTGGTCATTTTCACCTTCTGAACTTCAGAGGTAAATTGTAAAAAAAAAAAGAGCCGATAACTTTTTTTTACGTTTTATATATTTGGTAATTCATTCATTGCTCTTTCAGAAGCTGGTATTGTCTAGTCTGGCAAAATTAATTTTCCCTATTTTAATAGCTGCTAAGGATGGTGTACTTTAGACAAATTCAGGCTGATTTTTGGAGTACAATGGAGCAGTCATTTTAGTTAGCAGTGTGCTAAGATCATTTGCAATTTCCAAAAATACAATATCCAAAGAAATATTAGCCACATTACATCAAAGTAGCATAGAGGTATTCCAACATTCTCTCCACTGTGCATATTTTATATGCAAACAACTTCACCTTCCATACATCACTCTCTCAAAAGTACATAATAACTGGTGAGAGCCCCTTAGCGGTGGGACAGTTGATACATACACTAAAATCAAATCTATCACATGTATTTAATATTAAAATTGAATCAATACAATAAACATATACTTGTGCACACATACATTACACACATCCAAATACATATTCATCCATTAATATGTACACGCACACATTATACATATATACATATACACATACACACGCACACATACGCGCAAGAGGACATATCAATTTGAGGTAATTTGGGTCAAAGTGTCTTGCCCAGAGATATCCCAAGGGCCCAGCATGTTTACAGCAGGATCTGAACCCACACAATTTACTAGATTTTTAAGTTGTTGTGTAAATTTAAATTTAAATTTAATTTAATTTTATTAATTTTAATGTACATGTGGACTTAATTACATCAAATATTGATTTCATTTTGTTTTTCATACTGCATTGATTTTGACATCTTTACTTTAAGAAATAGCAGCCGTATTTTTTAAAGATTGCAGTAAATATTACTTTAATAAATTTGCTATCAAAAAATGTACAGTTTTCTTCTCTTCAATTTATTCTTCAACACAGTTTGCTTTGTCAGCAGTTTCATTCAATCCAAACGTATAAATGAATACACACTATCTCTCGTGTCTTTCATTTGAAACTCCTGAAATATTTCAATCACTCCTCTTCAAACTGTGTTAGAGTGGTCTCCCTTTGCGCTCGTACTCTATCAACTGTTCTATAGTTTAAAATGTCTTAAGAGTAAAATATGCTTGTAGAGTCTATTTTGAATATATATATATATATATATATATATATATATATATATATATATATATATATATATATATATATATATATATATATATATATAGATCCGGGTTTTAATTTTGTATGAAAATAGATATTTTATTTTGAATCACTTACGTTCTACACCTGGCGTAAAGCACGCGTTGTATGGTCCAGCATTTATAGCCGGGACCATAAGGTATACCCCAAAATACCGTCGACACCATCTCACTTGGACACATGTCGTAGTAATAATTGGCAAGCTCGAAGGGGCTGTTATGAAAGAAAAAGGATCGCATGTATTGTCTTGAACATATATAATTGGCGACTATGAAACTGTTGTAGAGTATTTCGCTTTAATAACTGATGAACATATAATTTATCTGATGCGCCTTGTCGGTCCATAAATTGAAAACGTGTGAAAAGTACAAGACTAATCTGGAAAGTTTAAATCTTACTCAAGTTGAAATATAAGTACGAACTCTGGTATGTGCATTTGACATTTAAAACTTTAAGTTGGAAAAAATTGTTTATTGTTATCATCATTTTTGTAGTGCTCAAACACAACAACTTGTCCATACAGAAAGAACAGCCTATAACAGCGGTTGCCCAGTCTAAAATGGTGAAATGGATTGAGCCATCCTATAATATAATGCACGTCATAATCAGTTAAGCTCTGGTGACCGCCAGTCAGATTTTGTCATTGTGCTGTTAGATCGGAGTAACACATGTGCTAATTAATCCACAGTGCTTGTTTGTAAAATATGAAGCATATCGCAAAATTGCATAATTTAAAAACTCTTGAATACTGTACAGGAGGATGTCCAAGAATAACTCAAAAGTCGAGTCGACTCATGACTGAATTGGCCTTTAACATTTACAATGATACACCAAATGGATTAAAACCAGTGTTGAAATTTGCATGCAATAATCACCAGAACGATGGGAGAAACTTAATCTCGAAAATGTTTGCAAATTCTCAGCGTCAGTCAAAGTTGTAAGATGTCAAGGTCAAGGTTGATATGTTGCGTACAAATGAGACTTCATGTCGGATACTGTGCAATGGCTTAGAAAGAAACGAATCCCTGTTTCTACTGGTCTCACTAGTCGGAGTCATATGCGTCACTCCTAAGACGGATGACGCCACAGCCATTTATATGTATTCCAAAATCTAATCTCTGTCTCCCCTAAAAGGAGACGGGGTTCGGGACACCTATATTTCACAACTCAGGTTCCACTAAATGTGTGACTGACATTGGTCAACTGCCTGATTGTTTATCTTTATGGGATCTCATTCGTACGCGTAAACTCGTTTAGTTTCTATAGATAGAAGCTACATGCATGAATTGACGCGTAATAATTACTTGAATTAAAGATCAACTATCGAGGCAAAGACCTCTGTAAGTCACCCGTAAGAACTTGGCTTATTAAATACTGACCGATAATGGCGGCCTGGTATTTGGGGCGGCAATAATTTCAACTTGTAAATAGGCAATGGGCGGTGACGTAACCCGTCGTAATCAGACCAGACGTCCTAGGTAAATTAAAGTCTTGGACTCTGACTACTCGCTTCACAAATATTTTGTTTAAGTACATCGAGACATTATAAGACATGCCAACTTCCAGAAATTCAAAGACTTAATAACTGCCATATTTTATATACGTAACTAAAATTTACCTTGATTCAAACAGACCTAGCAACTCTCATTGATAAGTAATACTCAACAACTACCATTATTCAAATGACTACTTACATTAGTTCTTCCTGTGTCACGTTCCTGAGAAGGTCACCAAGGTCAGATCTTGCAGCAACAGCATCTTCGTACAGGCTTTTCACACTGAAGATAATAATAATAATAATAATAATAATAATAATAATAATAATAATAATAATAATTAAACAGCGCCGTCAGTCAAAATAAATTAGAAACGAAATTAAAATAACTGAGGAGATCCATTTAAATAAAATATTCCTTCTTCCACCGCTTTAAAATTACTTTCTCTCTATAGATGTATTTTTTAAGATTACTAACGCGCGCGGGGGGGGGGGAGGGAGGCCTGTGAGCGCGGGCCTGATTGGACCAAATCGGTCCAATCGGACTAAAGCCGGCCCTGGTTCCATACTGTCAGGCAAAATGATTGGCTGCATGCACAATACAGTGTTGATGGCTATTTTGCATGTATTCATACACGGCTAGACAAGACTAGTGATCTCTTTAATACATTTTCTAAATAATTTTCCTTCTTTTGTCTTCACTAGATGTAAAATTTCAATTACTTACTACGTGCACCGAAAAATGAATCGAATAATACGATGTCCAAACTTAAGTATTGTCAGCTTTTTTTCGGTTTATCCTTCAAAGAACCTAAACAGCCAATCATTAAATGTAATGATAAATATACTTCATTTTCCTCCAAAATAAAAACTTAATATAGGCTGAAATGTCAGAATTACTGCAAAAGAGTAAAATGATCTTAACGGTAAAATATGGAAGTCTGTGTCTTAAAGTAATTTATAATCTTCCATACCCTCTCTCTCTCTCTCTCTCTCTCTCTCTCTCTCTCTCTCTCTCTCTCTCATTTGTAATATGCTTGTGCAAAATTAAAATTAGCTGTAGGGCCTGCAAACAATATGCTTATACACAGCAAAAATTAACTTTTATGCCTGCTTGTAATATTCTTGTACAAAATTTAAATAAGCTTTAATACCTGCTTGTAATATCCTTGCACAAAATTAAAATGAGCTGTAATGCCTGCTTGTAATATCCTTCCACAAAATTAAAATGATCTGTAAGGCCTATTTGTAATATAATTGAAGAAAATTACAATGAGCTGTAAGGCCTGTTTGTAACATGCTTGCAGAAAATTAAAATGAGCTGTAGGGCCTTTGCTGTAATATGCTTGAACAAAATAAAAATGAGCTGTAGGGCCTGCTTGTAATATGCTTGGACAAAATTAATATGAACTGTAAGGTCTGTTTGTAATACGATTATACAAAACTAAAATGAGCTGTACGGCCTGTTTGTGACAAGATTATAATAAATTAATATGAGCTGTAGGGCCTGCTTGTAATACGATTATACAAAATTAATATGAGCTGTAGGGTCTGTTTGCATTACGATTATACAAATTTAAAATGAGCAGTACGGCCTGTTTGTGACAAGATTATAATAAATTAATATGAGCTGTAAGGCCTGTTTGTAATACGATTATACAAAATTAATATGAGCTGTATGGCCTGCATACAATATGATTATACACAATAAAAATAAGCTTTAATGTCTGCTTGTAATATCATTGCACAAAATTAAAATGAGCTGTAATGCCTGCTTGTAATATCTTGCACAAAATTTAAATGAGCTGTAATGCCTTCTTGTAATATTCTTGCACAAAATTAAAATGAGCTGTAATGCCCGCTTGTAATATCCTTCCACAAAATTAATATGAGCTGTAATGCCTGCTTGTAATATCCTTGCACAAAATTAAAATGAGCTGTAATGCCTGCTTGCAATATCTTTGCACAAAATTAATATGAGCTGTAATGCCTGCTTGTAATATCCTTCCACAAAATTAAAATGCTAGCTGTAATGCCTGCTTGTAGCATCCTTGCACAAAATTAAAATGCTAGCTGTAATGCCTGCTTGTAATATCCTTGCACAAAATTAAAATGAGCTGTAATGTCTGCTTGTAATATCCTTGCACAAAATTAAAATGAACTG
This sequence comes from Megalonaias nervosa, assembly GCA_016617855.1. NCBI lineage: Eukaryota > Metazoa > Mollusca > Bivalvia > Unionida > Unionidae > Megalonaias > Megalonaias nervosa. The sequence goes on from JAECUM010012186.1 coordinate 26,796, forward strand.
TAATGCCTGCTTGTGATATCCTTGTTCAAAATTTAAATGAGCTGTAAGGTCTATTTGTAATATAACTGAAGAACATTACAATGAGCTGTAAGGCCTGTTTGTAACATGCTTGCAGAAAATTAAAATGAGCTGTAGGACCTTTGCTGTAATATGCTTGAACAAAATAAAAATGAGCTGTAGAGCCTGTTTGTAATATGTCTGGAAAAAAATAAAATGAGCTGTAATGCCAGCTTGTAATATCTTTGCACAAAATTTAAATGAGCTGTAATGCCTTCTTGTAATATCCTTATACAAAATATAAATATGCTTTAATGCCTGCCTGCTTATAATATCCTTATACAAAATTAAAATGAGCTATAATGCCTGATTGTAATATACTTAAAGAAAATTAAAATGAGCTGTAAGGCCGGTTTGTAATATGCTTGCAGAAAATTAAAATGAGCTTAGGGTCTTTTTGTAATATGCTTGAACAAAATTAAAATGAGCTGTAGGACCTGCCTGTAATATGCTTGGACAAAAGTAAAATGAGCTGTAGGGCCTGTTTGTAACATGCTTGAACAAAATTAAAATAGCTGTAGGGCCTACTTGTAATACGATTATCAAAATTAATATGAGCTGTACGGCCTGTTTGTAATACGTTTAGACAAAATTAATATGAGCTATACGGCCTGTTTGTAATACGATTATACAAAATTAATATGAGCTGTAGGGCCTGTATGTAAGACGATGATACAAAATTAATATGAGCTGTAGGGCCTGTATGTGATACAATGATACACAATGAATATGAGCTGTAGGGCCTGCTCAGAAAGCTCATACTTTCTACGTCTAATTGAACGCAATATTACACAGAGACAAATAATA
>JAECUM010012187.1:0-69078 GCA_016617855.1 Megalonaias nervosa
CTCGATTGGCGCTCAGCATTAAGAGGTTAGTGTTAGAACTGGTCGGCCTGGCGTCAGGATAATGTGACTGGGTGGGACATCATGCTACATGTCTGCGGCATGATGCCCCAGTGCTAGACATCACTATAAACTGCCACACTGCAGACATCGTAGCGTTATGACTGAAAAATCGTTAAAGCTACGTTAAAAATCCAAATCACACACACACACACACACACACACACACACACACACACACACACACACACACACACACACACACACACACACACACACACACACACACACACACACACACACACACACACACACATAAAATAGGTATCAGCAAAATCATCAACTATTACAGTTACATTAGCCACATGAGTGATATCAGACCCACTTGGACCTCTTATTTATATTGTAAAAGCATTGATAATGTAATTTTGTTTTCAGATTTGACACATACATTGGCATCTACTGTTGTCTACACATTCTCATTAACATATTCATAATATTCTAGGTGCAAATAACTGTAAAATTGTCAGGGTACAAATAATTATAAAATTGTCAGCAAGATGGGTCCCTGAAATTGCGTTTATATTCTTTAATGATCTTGTGTATCTTTGAAGGGCAGGATTAGGTCAAGAGTTGGGTTTTTTCTCTCCAAAATTTCAAAAGGGCCCTGACTTTCCTCGAAAGGGCACCAAAGCAAAACCCCATGTGTCTATTTGCTCAAAGTGTGCAAAACACACAAAAAACATCCGTAAGAATAAAACAATGGTCAAATTTCAAGTGACAAGTGACTGTACGTTTGTTTGTACACGTTATTTTTAGCGGGGTGGGTGGGTCCGGAAGCCCTGGACCCCCCACTGTCACGTTTGCTAAGCCCCAGCTATAAAGTCATGCATAAGCATGTTACTCTCTTACGCAAGGTTACATGACCGGCCGAAGACCAGGAATCTTGAATCGGCAAAGGAGATAGATCGCGTGATTTGACAAAGGCTTGTAGTTATCACACCTACGTATTAAGTGGTTAGTCTAGGATCATAGGGAAGCCGCGGGGTGAACGATGCGTGTTCTCATCCGTCCCCACGTTGACAGACAGCGAGAGGGACATTGTCCGTTAAGTTTGATTGGATCGGTTTACAGCGACATACAATCGGAATTGAGATAGAGGGTGTGATTACAGTTTAGATCCGAATTATAACTTTCAGAACTCTAAGAAAAAAATTAGTTTCGCCTAGGAAGATTGGTTAGCAATAAGGTTACTCCGAGAGAGCCACTCGTAATTTGGCGGTAAAACTTAGAGGTAGAGTCTAAGGAAACACAAAGCTTCGAAAAGGAAGCTTTTTAGGGGAAGAACTTCCGGTTCCGTTGAGTCCCGAGTCTCCAAGAGGTGGAGATGGAATTGAGACTAGCAGAACAGTCGAAGTCGACAGAAGTCTAGTCGGTGGAGAGAAGGTGGAGGAGGAGGAAAAGGAGTCTGGAGGAGAAAGTCGAGGAGGAGGAGATGGAGTATAAAGAAGTCGAGGAGGAGGAGAAGGAATTTTGGAGAAAGTCGGGGAGGAAGAGGAGTAGAAATTGGGAGAAATAGGAGAGAAAAGAATACCACAGATGAAGAGAATACAAGGACAGGTGGAAATCGATCTCACACTGCAAGTTCAGGTGATGCAATAGGCTATTAAAGGGTCGAGCGGAAGGAGTGTAAGTAGTAGAAGGAAATGAGGTTTCTATCTCAGAGACCCCCTTCCCCCTCCAAAACGCTTCTATCTTGACATTTTCTTCACCAGCCTTTTTTAGCTCAAAATAAGGTGACAAAATATGTAGTTTTTTCACAGTACAAAATAAGGTGACGAAATATATTTGTCAGGGGAAGGTGGTCTCTGAGATAGAAACAACTCATTTTCTTTTACTACTATAAATATTTGTTTAAAAAATAAAAGTAACGAAAATAAAAATATTAATAATAAAAATAAAAATAATATTCCTCAACGAGGAATGTTTTTATAGACGGCACAACACATAATTATAGTAGCATATTTACAGCAAGCATATTTACAGCAATTATATATAAGGACGGCACAACACATAATTTTAATTATAGTAGCATATTTACAGCATCAGCTCTAAGGACAGCACAACCCCATGTGAACTCCTAGATTGCCAAACGACATTCTAGCAAGTTCAGTGAGTACATATAAACTTAATTGTGGTATTATCTCTAAGAACAGCACAGTTACACATAAACTTAATTATGGTTGTATCTCTAAGGACGGCACATACAAACGGGCCTTCTCTACGTTCAACACATTTTTGCACACCCTTCCACGATCAACCCAGGGGAGTGCAAAAGTGCACCCCCCACGTGGTGACATGGTGGGAGAGTGTATTTTTTTTCTGTTGAATTTCGAGGAAACTTGGCGGAGCCCCACTATTAGAAAATGGCATCATACCGCCACCGTCGACTATTTCTGTTATGGGAATCGAACTCAAAACCTTGAGTATGAGAGTCAACCGCGCTAGCACTGGACTACAGAATCATTCTTATATATATGTTTCGGAAAATTATTATAAAGTTATCTAACGGGAAATTCCTATAAGTGATTAGCATTACATTTCTGATTTTGAATAAACATTATTATCAAAATATAAAATAAATAGCGAAATCTACAATCTTACATATTTATACCTTTGGTTAAAATACATTGCAGTCCTAGCCAGAACATATGTACAGGAAACGAAATGATATGCTCGATTGATAATTACAAGACAGACAGACTTCTGCGGTCTGGACGATCGATAATGCATGATACAAGTGGTCTTTTAGTCAAGCTGCCTATACAAAATCAATACAGAACATTGGTTTTTATAAGACCATATTGCGACATTTATTTATTTATTCTAAGGTCTTAAAATTATTATTATTGCTTGATACCAGATGATTTTAACAATGTATCTCATTCTCTTATCAATTACTGAACGATTAACGATGAAGACAGACAAGCATTACGACATGCGAGCGGCCTGTAATATTACGCCAGCTCGAAGACAGTGTTATCTCCCTTCAAAATACAAAGAAGACAGACAGAGTTATCTTTCTTCTCCTATTATTAATGTCTCAACAGTAGGTATAAAAAATAATTTATTATCGTGTTTATACAAATAAAATTTAATTTTTCCACTTACTTTTCGATGACATTCAAATAACTCTTTCATTGATATCTTACTGAGAACATACTTACCAACTTTTACAAAAACCTTCGACCGGTCTAGGTCGATATTTATTTTTGTACATTTTTCTTGTCTGATCGGACCGTAAAGGTTATCGTATTTCAGCATAAGCTCATCTCGTAACTTTTCAAGATAATCAAAATATTTTCTGTTATCTGATTTGATAAGCGAGAGTTTTATTCTATCAAATTTACTAAAACAAATACCTGAAATTTCATCATTAAATTCAACTGATAATTGCGGGCCATTAAGCATCAATTTTTTTAATTTTCCTACTAACTCCATCGGCTAATGTTAAATTGTCGAACATTATTTTTAATATTAGACAAAAATTAATTAAATATGATATTGAATATGTTGCCAGTACTGGCGTAGTGTCCAGTAACTAGTGTATTAATTCCGTCCTCCCAATATCTCTTATCGCCAAAATTACTTAGTCCACGTTTTATAATTGTATCTGTTTCAAATTTGTGATGATTTGTTCAAATAACATTTGTTTTAGTAACATTAGTGCAGATGTTTAGCGCTGCTTTAAAATCATCAAATTTCATACATTTTTTTTACATATCCACGAGGAATTCCTTTTGCTTTTTTTTTGCTAGTTTATTGTCATCTAGAATTACGGCGTACATTTTACTTCTTAGTCCGACAAATTCCTTAACTAGCGTAAACATAAATTCATCTTTCATCTTGCCAATAACTTTTTTATTTGCATCATCAAGAAATCCAATACTTTTTGGGTAATCCGAGAAATCAAATACGTCACAGTATTTATAAATATCTTGATATACATCTCACATTTTATATTATAAACTAGCGAATCTGCATCAGTAAATAGCAACTCCGAATCTGGTCACTGCTTTTTGGTAAAATTATAGTGAAAATCGTACATCAGCCACTTTGATATATCAAGTACAGCTGCACCAACATAAATCGGTTTATTTAACTTTAAATTTGTCTTTCGTCGCTGTATTGCAACAAGATTTTCATTAAATATTTTCATACAAAACCGTCATCATTAAATAATTTATTTCTGCGATTTATATCGTTTACAATTTCAATATTGACTCGCTTTTTGATATTTTCCATCGTCTTACTGAATACGGAATTGTTCATTAACTTGAAATTTTTTTTCTCAAATTCGGTCTTAGCAATAGCACGACGTTTGGTATTTAAATCAATTTAATCTGCCATCCACCGCGACTGATTAAATTTAACACGCGATGAACGTTTCTCAGAATTAGTCCAGCATCTACTGCTTGTTTTAAATTTTTGTAATGTATCACGTAATTTCTTTTATTGAACAAATTTGGAACTAACTTATTAACAACCGAATTTTTTGCTGTTGTGATTGCCTGTTGTTCAAGTGATAATAAACTGTAATCGATCATCATAGACTCTGCACAAAACGGATAATCGTTATGTAGATCATATAACGAACTAGGATAATCGAGATCAGCTTCAACAAAATAACCGATATCTTTTGGGAGATTTTTCTCAGTTTCTTTAAGAAATTGATACGGAGTTATCCAATGAAATATACTGCATGGCATTGGTTTTGACACTGCATAACTATACAAATTATTAGAGTCCAGATAAATAATATAATTTGATGATAAATGTTTATCATAATTTTTTAAATATTTATTATTAGCTACCGCATATTTTTTGTTATGACGCTAATTCCGCCCTTGATACCGTTTCAATAAAATTAAACATATCAACATCTGTCAAGAAATCTAATTCTATCTTACTTGTTTTTAGCAGAGCATCCCACGATAATCCTGGTGCAGAATAATACCAGCAAAGGTCTAGTCCATAATGTTCATGACTAACTCGACGAAAACTCTCGAAAACATGTGCTAGTAATAAAACATCTGTTTTCAAATATAAATCATGATAATCACCATTTGTTTTACAACTAAATTTATTCCCAAATATCTTGTGCATATTTATATTCATCATCTGTAATATTTTCAGTTTTTAGCTGCGAGTAAAATTTATCTTTATCAGGAAGAGAAGTTTCATCAAATCTGCTCCAGTCATCGAGATGCTCATATGGAAAGACATTTTTTGTCAGGGAGACGTAGTTTTCACCAAAGCAACATTTTAGAGTTTTGAAACTGCTACAACCTTTTACAAGCTCATCCAATGGTGCTGCCATAAATTGCAGACTCAATGAAACGTAATTTGCTGAGCGTGACTGACATATACTTTTCAAAATTGTTTGGGATACGTTTTATTGTATTATTTAATTTTGGTTTAGATTTAATTTTCTCATCACCAAATGCTTCTACAATGATATGAGTATCAAAGCCACGAAAGTTATGTAAAACTACAGGAATAACATCTGGCGCATGAAATTTTAAGGTACAATTGTCATGAGCTGTCCCGCGATATTGGCCGGTTAGATGACAGTGATCGCGCACTTTTTGTTCAGACACCAACTTTTCACAGATATGACAATTACTGCCTCATCAAAATCAAGTTGTTGTTTGGATGTTATTTTTATTGGAGCTGTTTTGGATAATCTGTTGAAAATTTTATTAAATTCGTTTATTAAATTTTTTAGTAACCACACGGCCGGACTTTCAGATTCGCCATTTTTACACCTGTATAACTTTACTGGACTTGAAAAATTATCGTTAGCGCAACAAACTACGTTATAAGCTGCTCCACAGGGAACATGTTGTATTATTCTTGTACTTGATTTATTTGGATTATTTTCTGCGCCGGCAACAGGAACAAGCAGACACTCAAAATTAGCACAAATGACAAACGGGATACTTAGCTTATGATTATAATTTTTAAATTTTAATACTTTTTCTTTCTCTCCTGGCATGGTTATTCTTTAAACGGTAACACAGTATTTGAGATGCTCTTGCAGTTTTTCATCTTTAGAAAAACCTTGTAAAACAACTGTAACAGAAATATTTCTTATTTTTATTTTTATTATATTGTCTGCCAACTAGGCCGTTAAATTTTTTTTTATCCAGCTGTAATGTTCTTTATAAAATAATAAATTTATTGTATTTTGTGTAACAGTCGCTGAAATATATCTCGGGTAAACATTTTCTTTTTCAACTAGTCCGAAAACATTTATTGAAATATCGTTTTGTTTTTCAAACTTTGGTATATGATTCTTAACCACTGGAAAAGTTATTCCGTTAAAATTTAGCTCATTTTTGTACGGCAAATATTTTAAACTCGGTCGGAGTTACAACATTTTTTTTGAGGATGTCTAGCAGATAAAATTGCCCAACGATAACATTCGTTATCATTGTTTTTGACATTTATGCAACATTTTTTGTTTTTAATTTTTTGAGGAAGATCAACGTAAGAACTTTCGCGAAGTGCGTTATATTTCATTGTGTGAAATAAAACTTCTTTTATCATTTCAAATTTCCAACCTGATCTTAATGCAGTAAATTCCTCCAATTTTTTTATTTATTTCTTGGTGTATTTCATCAGCAACGAGGAAATATTTGTTCCAGCTAATATTTTTCGTGATTTAGCCGTTAAATATGGTTTCGCAATCTCGTTTGTAAAATCTACATTATCAAAGATTATATCAATTACATATTTTTGAAGTGCATGTAACTTTGATAAAATAACATGATACTGCACTATTGGCTTGATACCTTTGTGAGATGCAAACTCTCGGATGCAGAAGATAAAATAAATTTGTAGAGTTAAAATTTGCTAAAATATTTTGATTATCAAATTTATAACTGTTATCATAACCAGAAAATGCAGTAGCAATTTTTTTCTTCTGCTTTTATAAGGCTCTTCTTAGCAATGTCTCGTAATTTTACCATTTGTATATAATATTTTATATATTTAATTTATTTTTTAAATTTTTAATTAGAGATATAAATGCTATAAAAAATAATGAAAGAAAATATATATATTGGTTTGACAGTAGAGGAACAAGAATAATATCACATACATCCGATTTATAATAATTATGCCGCAAATGCACTTGGTCCGGTGATTTGCGTAGAATATCAAAAACTGTTTGGTAAATCAACACCAGCTGCGATGGTGATAAGTGTTAGAGGAAATGATACAGAGAGAATTAAAATGTTTAGAAAAGATTTTATTTACACTTTGTTCTGCGGCAATATACCTGACGGACAAAGAGTTTATCAAGTAAACAATTCGATTAACAATGACAATATTAAAAATTTAGCATAGCAAGATGAATTTCAACCGCATCCCGTGTTTGATTTATATGAGGCCTCTGACAAAGGAATTATACGAAATAGAAAAACAAAAATAGTATTAGGAAATTTGCATAATACTGGTTATTTACGTATAACAGTTTGTGGAACTAAAACTGATCAAGTTGGTTATTACAGTCACCGTTTTGTGTTTGAATGGTTTAATAACACAAATCCAAATGATCTAGTTATTGATCATATTAACAAAATTAAAACAGATAATCGTCTTGAAAATTTAGGTTTGGTAACATGAAAAGAAAATACTAAACGCGGGACAGGTGGTGGTAATAATTTTAAAAATCCAAAAAACCAATTGTTTCAATAAATCTAGAAACTGGAAAAGAAATGAAATTTAAATCAATAACAGCTGCTGCAAAATATCATAATATTAATCCAGCTGCGGTAATATTTGTAGCTGATGGTGTAACAAAATCAGCAATGTCAATGTCAACATTTGACATTTATTTTCAAATATGACGATTAATTATGTTTTTTTAGCTCGGTTTTGGTAAGACATTTATGAGCAAACATTAAAACATCATCTTTATCAAATTTTAATGTTATAAACGTACTGTCGTTAAGTTGTTTTTTTCTGCTGCTGCTAGAAGAATTTTATCAGAGTCACCTTGCATTACAATAACGTGAACAGAATAAGAACTGTATCCCGACAGACATTTTCGCACTGCCTCGGCTAGTTCTCTGTAATTTAATATATCAACTTTCTGATGATATTTTATCTCAGGATATTTCATCTCGTTAGTCATCTTATTATTATAAATTATATAAAAATATATTTCAATATGGACTTAATGAAACTACTTGCTGATATTTACGCTGATGATAATTTTACAACAGGAGATTTCATCTCTGACGTAATCGCGGACAAGTCTATTGGTTATACAGATGATGACATTTTGTACAACAATGACTATGAGCAAGACGATCTATATGTTGTTGATAAAAAAAAAATACAGCAGACCGACAACTGGACGATATAATGTTAAGTATCATATCGCCAAAAAAATAATAAAATTTAATTTTAATGTTGCTGAGCAACAAATATTGTGGCAACTTATAAAACCTTTCCTTAATCTGAAAATAACTGACCAGCAAAGGAGCATAAAATATGATTTTATTTTTGTTAAAATATTCAATTTAATGCCAGTCGATAAGGCAAGAAAATTATATTTAATATGGTTGTGTAGACCGGTCAGATGTAAATCTGTACTGATAAAGTACGAGCAAATTTATAACAATATTATTTCGATATAGATTTAGTTGGTACCCAGCTGTTAAATTTATCGCTATACACACGCCACTTAACTAAACTTTTATTTCCTTTTTTCCTGATAACTTTTTCAATAACAAATATATCTTGCTCAGTTTTCTGAAGTTATTGTTCGTAAAAACTACCAGTTATAGGCTCAATCAATAAATCTTTTAGTGCATAGGTAACCAGTATTGTCAGTAAACTTTATCAACAACAAATACTTCTTCGCTCCAGTTTTTAGGAAATCCTTTTTAAATTTGTTTTCGTCAGAGAAATTCTAACTTTGTCACCAACCTTAAATTTATGTCTGCGGTACATGTCTTCGTTTGCTAATATCGGATTTTTAATTGAGTCGTTTGGTGACATTTTTATTGATCTGTGCTTCGTGTTATTATATTTATCAAGAATTTGCTGTAGATTGTCAATATATTTATTTATATTTTTGGCTGACAAATATTTATATATAAGCTCGTTTAGCGTGCGAGTAAATAGCTCGACGATAAGGCTCTTATCTTCATTTCCTGTAATATATTTTTTGATGTTATTATGTTCCAAAAACTGCTCATATTTTTTATTAAAAAACTCTGCTCCATGGTCAGTCCAGATTCAGTTTGGTTTTCTTTCTGTACTTGTTATTATTTGTTTTAAAGCATCAGTTATCGACGTTCCTGTCTTATCTGAAACGGGTACACTAAACGCGTATTTGCCAAAAACGTCAATAACGTTAAAAAGATATTTTTGTTATCATTAAAATGAGGAAGATTTGACACATCAACTAAATATATCGCCCAGATATCATCAACGGCATTTGCGACAACTTTATGTCGCGGAAACTTCTTTTTTAGGTTTGTGTAGCTCTGATGCAAGATCATCATACAATTCATTTTTGCCAAGACCAAGTTTATATTTTATTCCAATCATCCCCTGCACCAGCCTTCTATCAACACGCTCTCGCATATTTACAGGTTTCATATCACGAAGTTCGTCTAGCATTACTTTATCGCAGCCGTGCTTATCTTGTTCATTATCATGGTAGCAGATATCATGACGCATTGCTATTGCAATAACTTGATTGTAAGGCTCTTGTCCTGATAATGGATTATCGTTTTCATCTAGTTGTCTATCTAGGAGGTTGTATGGTCCAATATATTTGTGGCCTGGTAATGTCCAGCTTCCTTTTGGTTTTGGTAATTTGCCAATTAATTTATGTATATCTATACCTGTTCTAATTATGTCTCTGTTGTTGCATTTCTGACAGTACGTAACAATTTTATTTTGCTCCAGACAGATATCTCTATTACAATCGCACTCGCAAATCATTATTTATTAATCGTCTACTAAAATAACCTTGTCGCACATTCCAGCTCCGGATAATTTCTTTAAAAACATACTTTTTCTTTTTCCGGAGATTGCACAAATACTTTTCAGCATTATTCTATTATTGTTTGTTTTTTTTTCTGTTGTTTCATCTTTATTTTCTGTTTTAGTTTTGCACTTGAGACAGTATGTTGACATTTTTATATTTGTAAGTTTATACAAAATTAATTGCAATCTCATCATTAGCGTGAGAAGGTTGCTTGTTAAACTGTAAAATAAATTTTAAAAAATTGATATCCTGAGACATTTTTTTATGAACATTATACAATAGAATCCACAAGCAGTTGTTCCAACTGGCTGAATTTGATTAGACGAATAGTTTATTATTTTATATCTTTTGTTGATATATTTTTTTATTGCATCACTAGGTGGAAGTCCAAACGAATCAAAATAATTGTTATTACAAACCGCTACCCAATGCGTGCCGGATCCGTCGTTAAAATCTTGTATATTTATCACACACGAACCACCAGCTGAGACACATTCGGTGTCAAGTTCATCTTTGGAATAAACTCCACGGAAATGTTTTACTTTTTGTTAGCTTATTAAGTATATCAAAGTTACTTAACGCAGGAGATTTCATCTCCTTGTGCCTGGCAATGTTAGTCCTCGGCCAATTCATAGCAGATTTAGCAATAGACTTCCCGCTACTCCCGCCAGCAATGGTCCTATAAATCCGCCTTATCTTGTTTTTCGCCATCGTGTCTTTTTTTTTTTCGTTGTCGTCTTTCTTTTTTGCCGTTTTTAGTCGGGGTATTATATAGCATCTTTAGACAAAAATTTTCTTTATACCATCGCCAGAGACAGCGTTTTTGTTGCGCCAAATACTGTGCCAGACGCTGCTGCTAATCCTAATGTACCAAGTACTGGCAAAATTTTAGGTATTAACGTTTTGGCCATTACGGCTATTACCGGCCCAAAGAAACCACATCGCTTCGCCATCGCAGTTATTTGTGTGGCACTCAAATTCAAGAAAACGGTTTCCCGCGATGATGTTTATTTATCTGCTTTTTGGTTAGCATTAATTTTGTTAAAGTTCCTTTAGCGTCGCGTCTCATTTTTAATGAGACCGGCCGTTGTTTAGCAACAGCAGCTGCTAATTTTTTAACCTGGCCATCAGTCAGATATATTTCTTTTACAATATCTTTTGTCATTTATATCAAGGTTATACATTAAACTTGTATTGACATTTTACCTCCGACAGAGTCAATTGTTATGAATCTGTCGCTGATTACTAGCGTATAAACGTACAACGCCGCAGCTGGAGCTACTCCGAGTGTCCAGGTAATTTCAATATCATCTGTCGAATCAACACCTCGAAAGTTGTGTTTACTAACGTCAAAATAAAATATCGGATAAAGTGTACGAAATTCCACTGCTGATACCTAAGATCCGTCCCCAACGTCCTGATATTTCTGCACTGTGTCCATATGATACATGTACGGTGGAGTAAAATTTTTATTAGCGTTATCTGCAAAATTGCATTCTATCGCTCGTTCCGGATATTGCTTTGAATTTATTCTAGCTTATATTCTCCTAACATCGGCGTTATCAAATATTGCATTATTTTGTTCTTGATTACCGCGTTGCGCTTGTTGCTGAAATACAAGAAACAATTGCCTAGGTAGATGTTCGCTTGACGTTGTTGTGACGCGCCATGTGTAGTCGGTGGTATTTTGGAAACGCTGTTTGATATATTTTATTTTGCTGAAAATAAATTCTCTTTGTGTGCTTTTGAAGTATATCATATAATTTTGCTGCTTTGTGACTGACGGCTTTATTCGTGGCATCCGCAGCGCAAGTTTGTTTATGATAAATTGTACATCAGCTCCGCCAGCTCGAAGTAAATCATTTTGTTCTGCTCGATCTAAAATAAGTGTGTTTAACTCCACGAAATACTTTGTTGTAGTCCCTGCAAAATCCAAATATTGTGCTGAACGGCAGCATCATTATAATTTGACGTGATTCTGCTGTAAGCGTCTTTGTCCTAGCATAACCGTTATTGTAACGTACATTTCTTACGCTAATTGCGTTATTAATCAAATCTAACATTGCAACGCCGTCTGCAGCTGCACCTGGTGGTGTTATAGCAAGATTATTACAAGCTTCAGTAAGTGAAACTCTTGTAGCGTCTACGTTAGTGGCTGCAGCTGGTGGGGCTATATCAAAATTGACAGCATTTGCGATAAGAAAATTTCTTACAATTACAAGATCTGCTCCTGTGTCAGCTCCATGTGTTAATGCTCCTTTTGAAATAAATTCTCCAGATCCAACTGCACCAATTCCAGTATCTTTAAACCACATCATGTTAGTTGCAGTCGATCTGGAGGAATCATCACTAAACGAAATAATACTTAGTACAGTGCTTGCAACTTGTAGGTGACTTGAAATGTCTTCCACTGTTTCATTAGCTAGCTGATATCTGGCACTTTTAAATAAGCTCCATCCGTTGTTTATAAGAGATATTTCTGCTTTAGCTGCAATTGCGACAGGTGGATTAACTACTGTCATAATCTGGCCACGAACTTCTAACATTGCTTTGTGAGGTGAAAGAAATACATCCTCATCCCGCGTATTAAATGTTCTAACGCCAGCTTTATTTGGTTCATTAGAATTTTCGTCGAGATACTCAACATACGCAAATTCTGTTACTGTATCATCTACGTCATAAGTCTCTGCCAAATCGAGATAATTTCTAGCAGACATTTTTTCTTTATTAGATTATATAAAATTTGGTACCAATTGCTATGTGATTGGCGCTGTTGCTTTAGATATTAATTTTTGTATAATCTGCTCTCCTCTTGGCGATTAAAGGTTTTTTGTTGTTATCATTGCACGTTCTGTTTCTTTTGTTGAGGCAATTTCTGATATAACTTGCTTTATATCTGGTGCACCTTTTATTTTATCAGTTATTTGTTGCCCACAGCAGTTTCAGCGGCAAATGCAGCTCCAGTTGCAAAGGCTTTTGATGCGTCCAGTGCAACTGGCGCAACTTTATGCGCTATTCCTGGAACATTTTCAATAATTTTAGTAAATATATTTCCTAAATATCCTCCAACTATTTTTCTTCTGTAAACTTTTTTTCTCTGTTTCATTATATCTGAGGTTGTACAAAAATCACAAACAATAGATCGCTACTGTACGCGTAGGTGCAGTTAGTAAGTAACAACCTCGTTGTTCAGATCCAGCTGTCGTCCAGATTGATCTGTCAATTGCATACTTATTTCTGTTATCTGATCTTCAGTGTTTAGCGGATAATAAATAACCTGTCGTGGACTAATTTGCATAAGCGAGCCTGCTGGAACGTCTGGTGAAAAACTATATATTGTTTGTCCTTTACTGCCTTTAGCTGAGTAAGATCCAGACGTAATAGAATAGAGCAATTTATTTATATTGTGTTTACGTCAGTTGTATTTAATGGCTGATCACCATCATAGTTTGTTCTGTAATTGATCCATAATGTTTATGATAAAATCCTATCAGAGACGCGATACTTTTTGCTGATGAAAAATCGATTAACATTATTTTTTAATGTTATCCTAGCGCGTAACGTGTTATAATTCGTTGCCAGCTCAAAATTATCAGCTCCTTCTGGAAATTTAAATGTTGTCCACGCCGACTGCAGTTCAAATGTAAATTCATCATTGACATCAGTTATTACGTTAGCCATAGAATGCCATGCCGTGCAGGAAATCAGTCCAATCTCATACTGTTTTTCAGGATCCAGTTGTATTGGCGGAATATAATTTATTGAAAACTTTGAGCTATCTTTAGCAGCCGTGCTAGAGTCGAGTAATAATGTTGTTGACATCTTTATTATATTTTTAATAAAATTAGGTCGCGGTGTAAAATTTCGTATTCGTCTGATGTTAATAAATTTTCCGATCTCAAATGATCAAGTATATCAATTATCTCATTGTCAATTTCAGTACCAACATTTCCAGCTTCTTTTGATGATATCAACAGCATTAATCTGCCTATCATTTCAGTAACTGATATAAATATTTTTACCCCAGTCCCGGATTTTTTTCCTAACTCGATTAATATCATGAGATTCAAACATATCTCTAAAGTTAATATCACCCGCTTTTCCAGATCGAATTTTCACAGCTGTATGTTTAAAATTAGTAGCAATAATGCCTTTACTAGACTGATCATAAAGTGTTGGAATATCTTCTTCTTTTGTATCTTTATTAATTTTATTGTAAGCTTTACCGCCATCATCTGAAATAATTTCTAATTTTCTAATTAGATTATCGTATTTATCTTTTTCCCAAGTTTTAATGTTATCAATATCAGAAATATCATTTTCTTTTATAAAATCATTGTATTTCATGGTCGTTATATTATCCCTTATACTTTTTTTTATTTTTCCAATTTCCTCTGGCGACATATCTGATAAACTTTCCTCTAGATTTTCAGCTAATACTCTTTCGAAATCTATTTCTTTTGCTTCAATGCTCAAAACATTAGCGTGATGACCGTGCCTTTTTTCCTTTATTTGACTAATAGCTTTGGTATAAAGATTGGCAATAATTCCATGTCGGTATTTTGCAATACTCTCGTGGTAATTTTTATTTTCTGGTACTACCTCGTTGATATATTTTTTACTTTTCTCCGCTATTTCTGTTAACTCACTAATTTTTTCAGCAGTGTTATACTCTTTTTTCGAACACCATATACTCTTGAATCTTCAAAGTTGTGGTCTCTGCTAAATCTTTTATACTCGTAATCTTTATTTTATTGTTTATATTTTTTAGATCATTTTCAAATCTTTCTTTATCTTGGATATCTTGCTCTTTTCTAAAAGCTTTTCTTCTAGCTTCTTCTTCATACCTCTCCTCATACCAACTCTTACCTTTACTTTTCGAATCTTAAATTTTTCCCATCACCTCTTCCAACTTTATTCTAATCGGATCAACTAATGTTGCTTTTGATAATCTTTGTTCAAATTTAAGTGGATTATTAATCAGCAAATTTAGTTCAGCTTGTCTAGCAGCAGGATCAGCAATATGTTCTACAAGTTTCTCAGCCAACTTTCTTTTTTCTTCCTTAGACATGGTTGTAATTTTCTCAACAGCTGCTTCCTGTTTTTCTTTAACTATTTCAAGTAAACCTTTTTCCTGCAATTTTTAAGTTCTTCTTCTGATGGCGGTAAAATTTCAGCTTGTTTTCCACGTAAAGCCGCAGTAACTGGTTTTAAAATTTTAGCTGATTCTTCTGCGATAACTATTTGTCCACGTCGTGCTTCTTGCACTTTTTTCTTAAATTCTGCCTGAGACTGAGGAAGTTTTTTTTAAATCTTCTATATGTCTTCTGTACTTTGCTCGTTTATCCATATTATTCAATAGCTGTAAGATAAAACTACTGCAGATAATTTTCAATACAACAGAGAAACATTTTTTTGATCATGTGCAAGTTTATCAAATAAAAAGAAATTATGTTTATCTTTGATGCCTTATGATACAATTCAATAAATGTATATTTTTTTACGTTTGAAATATTTCTAACGTCAACGTTGTCCAGTCCTGGAAATAATATAAAACAACCAGTATTTCGTCTAATAAATATGTCAACGTTATAAAACCCTTGAGCGAATTAAACAGAGTTACATTTTTTATTATGCGACAGTGAAAAATACGATCTTATTTTATTCATTTCTTCATTGTTTAGCGGAATATCATGAAAAACAAGTATCTTATGTTCATCTGAATCAAGTTGATTAACTGGGATAAACTCTTCCAGTTGTCTGATGATAAAAAATCTTCACCAGCCTCAAGATCATCACGAAGTTTGTTATTATATTCGTTAAGTAGCTCGTACTTATCCTGCTGTGGATTAATTGTGTAAATGTAAACTTTGTCATAGTTAAAATTATCTCCCAGCAGTAAATTCATCAGCAAATTTGTTTTCCTCGATCCAGTTCTCCCAACAATAAGATAATGACAACCTGGAAGTTCGTTATTGTGTTTATGTTGCACCAGCCGTTCTGTGTCAAAATTTAATATCGACATATTATAAATTAAGATGATATAAATTGTCAGACAATAAACAAATAATGAGCTACTATACAAAATTTGAAACAGCATTAGGAGATTCGTCGGCTATAAGTACAATAACAAACGGTAATGTTGATTTATCAGGCTACCTAAAAAAACTGGCGATACAATGACAGGAAACCTGTCTATGTCAAATCAACGAGTATTAGGTTGAGAAACAAATTATCCGCCAATAAATATTGTTAATACACAAGCTGTTAGTTATGCACGACTGAAATCTGTTGACGATAATAAACTGTCACTTACAGGAGGAACTTTAAGCGGTAACTTAGATATGTCAGGAAAAAATTAATAAATTTGGAGACCGGGTATCCACCAGCAAACTTAAATCAAACCCTAGCGGTAAGTTATTTGCAGTTGAAGTATGTGGATGGCAACAAGCTTGACAAAACCGGTGGAACGGTTACAGGTATTATTAACATGTCGAGTAAAAAAATATTGGGTTGGAAACTATATATCCGCCAGCAAATGTTGATAACACACAAGCTGTAAGTTATGCACAATTAAAATCTGTTGGCGATAACAAGCTTAATAAGGCTGGCGACATAATGACAGGTAACCTGATAATGAGCAATAACTCAAAAATAACTGGATTACCGACAACCTCGCCACCAGCTAATGAGACTGATGCTATTAGTTATGCTCAGTTAAAAGAAGAACTTGTCCCATATTTGAAACGATCCGGTGGACCAATGTCAGGCAACATAAACATGAGAAGCAACAAAATAACGACGACATATGTTCCAGTTAACCCTAATGATCTGACAAATAAAGTGTATGTTGACAGTCTGTCTGGTGGTATAAAATGAACTAAAAACAATGTTGGGCATATTCCAACACTTTTTAAGGCAACTGACAAACGAGTTGGGTTTGAGGTAAGCGCATCAACACATTATCCTGAAAACACTTCTCATCACTTTTTCTCTGATAGACAGGAATGGACAACAAACGGAGAAGTTGAAAATTGTTGGATTAAAATGAAATGTCCATTGCAATTGCTATTTGGCAATTTCATTTGCGCGGTCGATTAAACTCTAGTGTTGGTCGAATTTATAATTGGCGATTGGAAGGATCAAACGATGATATCAACTGGACAACATTTTTATATAGTACAGAAAATACGTATATCTCAGCAACACAATATTTTACAATTCCGACAGAAAAGACTGTTAACAAGTACTTGTATTTTCTATTTTATGTTAGCGCTGCTGAACATCCGTTTCCAGGACTGACAGCATTTCAAATATACACACTCGATGATCAAATTTACTCTGATGCTATAAAATAATGTCAGAACCACCAATTATAACCGTTGCTAGAGAATTTTATGATAATATTTTTAACCCCCAAAAAGATGTTAGGGACAAATCACTAGCGGCACGTGTGATAAATACCACGAATAATTTTACAATTCGAATAATAAACTCTCCATTGTCAGAAGAAGAAAAAAATTTTGTTCGTGTTATGCATACGCGAGGACCACAACTAAAAAAAGCAATAGAAAAATTTGATATTATAAGCAGATACTGTCATGTTGATGATTGTCTAGAAGAACAAAAACAAGCTGAAACCCTGCTTAAAAAATATTGCTTGAGCTTGATTTCAAAAATATAAATTTGATAATGCGATCAGGCTTATTAAAAGCACGAATAGCACAGGAGGAAAAACAAATGGACGATAATCATAATCGTCTCGACAAACTAGCGGAGTCTAGGATAGTAGGAATAAGAAGGAACAAGAAGTTATATAATAGTTTTTCAAAACGAGAAATTTTATTGCATCTCGGTATGTACTACCACGACAAAGAAACCCTAATTAAAATCGTTACTTTGACGGTGGATACGGAGTTAATTATTAAAGTGTACTCAAACGCAATTTTGCCAATGATACGTGAAAAACTAGAATTTGATCCGATTATTGTTGACAGGTCTCTGAAGAGAATAAAAAATTTTGACGATGAAATTAGTAATCTTATTGATGATGAGCGAGAAAAGTTTTTTGAAGAAATAACACAAACAAAGTTGGAAAAAAGATTGATTCTTATTACGACATAAGTGAAGAAGATGATATTCCACTTCCATCGATCCAGCGCTCTAGACAATTCTCATTACTAAATTATTACAATGAAATTGAGAAAATACTCACAAAACCATATGAAAAAATAATGTTAAAGTAGCTGCTGCTATTGGTCTTCTCACAATTGAACGAGACAAACTTAAAAAATTAATGCTAACAAATTCGTGGTCGCATACCCAATTATCAGACAATATCTTGTTCTCAAAAATTTTACATTAGATCAAATAAGATTGGTACTCGGATTTGTTGATGAAACAGAAAGAGAATACGGTAATTTGGTAAATAAAACAGATTTGTATGAACGTGAAGTAGGAAATACGTTTGATTCCTACAGCTGGTTAAGGAAAAATGAGGTACTAGTAGATGAACGATACCATGATACTTCGTCAGTTGTTTATGACAACTACAGAGATTTTATAGCTGACAATAATAAGTTTCGTAAATTTCTTTATTCAACTGTTGGTACTAGAATTTTTACAATCGTGTAAAAATTGTGAACAAATATTGTATAATGAAAAAACAGATTGTCGATTTCAATCATATTTCAAAAGAAATTCCAAAACAAGATGTTGACTCACTAATGCAATATTACAAATTTTATCATAAAAACCTTTGGTGTGTAAAACAATGTTAAAAGTATTACAGTAGAATACTTCGAGTAATATTATATTTACCACTGCTAATGACCAGCTCTGGCATAATCTCAAGTGGAGCATCATTAAATCCGTTTTTGTTAATAAAATCTGGTGTTGGTGTCTCTCTTTCAACAGCGTGTAAGAAAATTGAGCCCTGACTTGAGACTAAAAAAAGTGCTTGTAAAATAGCAAGTATCACTTATAAAAAATTACTTGATCAGATACGATCTTATTTGCGAGGTGTAAAATATAATATCGACGATTTAATACGCGAGGTCCGTATTATTGACAGTATGTTAACGGATATCCTACCAATGAGAGTCAGCATGTATGAAAAAGATTATCATAAAATGTGGTTATGTTAGTTGTAGAAGGAAATGAGTTGTTTCTATCTCAGAGACCACCTTCCCCCGACAAATATATTTCGTCACCTTATTTTGTGCTGTGAAAAAAAACCCTACATATTTTGTCACCTTATTTTGAGCTAAAAACGGCTGGTGAAGAAAATGTCAAGTTGGAAGCGTTTTGGAGGGGGAAGGGGGTCTCTGAAATAGAAACCTCATTTCCTTCTACTACTGTGCAGCTGGAAATTTGAATCATTTGATAACTGAATTGTTATTAAATTGTTATTCATTGAATTTCAACCGTTTTTGTATAGTGTAACTATCTAACCGTCAGCATTGCTGACTGGGGGCTCGGAGCTTTACTTCTATCTTTCATTAATTTAACTTCCAACCAAAATCGAGCCTCGGTGGGACTTCTATAATAGTTTAAATAAAATATTGGGAGCACTCCACCCCAACCATAACAAAAGCCCCAAACCCACCATCCGGCCCTTCTTTGGATACTGTATATTTAAGAATCTAAAATTAACACTGTAGACAAAACCTGTTATACGTAATAACTGAACTGTGGAACTGTAAAGAAAATCAGTCGGTCTGCTTGATCAGTAAATTCTTCTCACAAATTTATCAAAATAATGGTGTACTGGTCCTTCATTGATAATAATACATTCACCTCCGAAACACAGGGCAATTTTTTGTGTAATCCGCTAAGAAAATACATAGCGATTTCAAGAAAAATGCTGCACGAGTCAGATTTCTCCTGTATCGAAAAGGTTTCCAAGAATTGTTTTTAAAGAACTACAGCTGAATGTTTCGGGCCAGGTCGACGGGTATAAATAATCATAAAGAACTACAGGCAGTACTTCCTTCTTTTACAGTAATTAAATACAAGAGTTGACTAAACTGAACTGATTCATGGCAACACAAACATACTTGTAAAAGTCGTGATTAAAGTTTAACTGAAATGACCCTTGGACGTACCCGTATATGTCGTGATGAAAGTTAAACTGAAATGACCCTGGTGTCACGAACATCCTCGTAAGGACCGTGATTTTTCTCAATTGTCCTCAATACTAGTACATTTATACGTTTATTTCCTTATTATCCCTATCCTTGTTATCACTAGCATTTTTTTTTCCTTGTTCCCCTCTTTGTTTTTACAAGTCTTCCCACGAATATCACAATTGCCGAGCAAGTTCTGCTTTCCCAACCAACCGAGCTGTTTATACATTACACATCGCCAAATACCACTCAGGCATGCGTATTAGGACCGTACCCTGTGGGCATAACTACCGTGGTAGCATGTACAGCCCGGTACAAAAAGTTTGCTGTGGGGCCCGTGGTGAGATAGTTACCCCACTGACCGTATCACATAACTTCAATTAATATAACCATACATTTTAGACACAAATCGGAGTTCTTTTTCCACTACTACTACGGCTGCTGCTGCTACTACTACTACTACTACTACTACTAATAATAATAATAATAATAATAATATCTTTGCCAAAGGCACGTATTAGGGTTTTAATCAATAAATTACATTTTAGATGATTACTTAAAACCAAAACGAGCCACACTTTACATAAACCTCTTAAGATTTAAGTGATAGGTAACTCAAATTTTCAAAGTGTATTGTTTGGAGCTAATAAAACGAACGACCTGCTTTATTCAGGCGCATATGGAAAATCGAAGACTCGACTACATTATGTAAGGGACAAATTTTGCTGCGGTCAAAGAAACTTGCTCTGATGGATTGGTAGTCCTGTCTTGCTACTTGATACAGTGACTGACAAGTTAAGTTTGACATCTGACTAATCGTATCACATATGTTAATTGGTTCAACGATGGGCATAGAGCTAATCAAGCCCGGCCCTAGGATGTGCGGGGCACAAGGCAGCATGCGGGGCCCAAGGCAGCAAGCGACGAGTGCGGGGCCCCAAGCAAACAAAATTGTATTGCGGAGAAGCGCAGGGCCCAAGGTGGTTGCCTCGTTCGCCTTGATCTAGGGCCGGGCCTGGGGCTAATTAACATACAACCCCATACACTCCGAAAACAGCCATTAGGTGCCAAATGTTCGATATGTGTACACAACAAAGCTTCCGCTATTTGAGTAATCACAGCTCACATTATACACAAGAACCTATCCTTCCTATGTCCACCGGTCGGTTTTAAAACTCGGCCTCTTAAAAACTACTTGTAAATCGAACTGAAATTTGTATGCGGGAACACAATTTTTCCATGGCTTTATATATAACAAAACAAGACCATCAAAAGTAAAAATCATTCATTCGTGATCTAAATCATGCTTCTACAATGGAACCGTTGGCATTAAATCGCATGGTACAAAGTAAGCCACTTTTTATAACATGCCAACAAAAGTTTTGGAGGTCTTAGTTTACCGTCACCAGCTTGGGCGGTTGGGGGTTGGTTGCAGTTTCACGAGTAAAGGCGTAAAGAACGTATTTCAATTTAGTGTATATGTTCCCCTTATCACAAGGGATCAATATTGACACATAAAATGGACAAAGGCGCAAATTCAAAACGGTTTCCAAACGTTTGGGATAAGCAAGCTCTTCGTTCGGGAACAAACAATATATATGCAAAAGAAGCACTTAACACAAAACCTACGATAAATTCTGGACTCCTACATCCTAGAACCACCTGGGGCAATTTACAACAAGAGATATAACAATACAAAGTTGTACCCGAATAATAGACAAGCAGGTTGTTGTGTCCATCACATAATGAACAAAGCAGTATGGTTTGATCTAATTCTAAGTTAAGAACAACAAGACAAAGTGTTGTGAGAGATCGATGCCAGAAATTATACCCTGGTAGAGTTATGCAAGGAGGTTTTGAAGGAAAGATGTTAAAATAATTGTGTGTCGGGATATTTGAGAATAATAATAATAATAATAATAATAATAAAGACAACAAAATCATTAAAAATTTAATTACGTGTGTAGATATTAGCCCATGAGTTTTTAATTGTAGTATACAGTCTCGTTCCTTACGTGTGCGTTCTATGTCTGTCCACCCAAGGTTAGGTTGAGTCGGTAGCATCTCTCTCTCTCTCTCTCTCTCTCTCTCTCTCTCTATATATATATATATATATATATATATATATATATATATATATATATATATATATATATATATATATATATATATATATATACACACGACGGATTGAATTCAAGTATGCAAAAATTGCATTAAGGTGCCGTTCTTACATACAATCGGACGTAATGGATAAACAAAGGTGTTCTTAAACAAGGGACAATAATAAAATTTGTGACATCAGAAGAATGGCCTGCTGATGAATCAATAATAGGCAAACAAAGTGTGTTTTTCTACTCGCAAATAGTTCTAAAATTAAGTCAGAACTGTTTTATAGATAAGGCACAACGAGAAACTGAAAATCAGTCTTGTTATAGACTAGAAATTATAATAAAAGTTACTGACTGGAAAAGCTGCTATGATGGTTATTTTGATAAACCAAAAGATCAATTGAACGATAAATAGCTTCCACCTAAATAACTGTGCCAACTTTATTTGTATAAAAATAATTATTCAAATAACAGCTCACTTAAATATCAAAACAATTTAAACTATTGAGAAAACTAGAACTAGCTATTCGGTGTATTAAAATTTGAAAGCACTTTAATGACCATAATATATCAAATTATTATTGTTTCACCAGCAATCACTGCAACATCTTCCCACACCATCAAAATCTATAAAGGAACTCAATTTTTTCACCAGTAAAATGCGACGTGAATTACATTGCAGTATGGACATTTTGCAAGCTGCCAACAGACATGAATACTGCAAGAAAGGATTCAGAAATTTCAAAAAGGCATTGAAAAAGAGATGAAACAATTCGCTCTCAGCTGAAAGCATTTTATGATTTAAAAAAACATTTTGATATACTTTAGAGTATGTACTTCTGTTCAGTATAGATTAACACTATGTAAATTTGCATTCTTAAGTAGACTATATTGCACCAATGCAATAAAAGTAGTTTCATAATTCGGACCACAAATATCCGATTTAAATTTTTAAATTTTTTATATATAAAATCAATTGTATCTATATTGAATGCAAGCGTTGCATTAGTTTTTTTTAATTCTCTCATATTCCTCCAGGATACGTAAGCGACATTTTCTGTTCCTCCGTTACACGATATCTCCACACGTAAAAGGGAGAACCAATACCTGCTATTTAGTTAAGGTAACACTTTCAGTAGTTTGTAAATTATGCAATATAATTTTATAAGAACAGCGAATTTGCGGGTTTAGGTATAAAGGACTAAAATATAAGTGTAAACAGAAACCTGCATACTTTATATTTAAGTTCTTGATTACGGAATTCAACGAAATCAAGTATTGTTTCATTTAGCAATAAGAAAGAAACCTAAATTTTTAGTTAAGGGCCGGCAGTTCCAAAGTCACCGTTGTTGTCACTAAAATAGATTCTGATAAAGCATTTCATTTCCGGACAATAACGTTAGCACTAAGCAATACAATTGTTCTATACTTTGCACACTTGTTCCCATCTGACCAAGAAAGATCTGTGTTGTTTCTTTTGTGTGTAACTACAATGTCAAGGTTGCTGTTACCAAAAATAGTTTTGCATTTTGTTCCGGTTCAAAACAAAATTCTATTCAACATATTTCAAATAGTCTTAATGCATGTATTATAAGTATTTTACCTTATCACATAATTATAAATGTGATATATTTACTATGATCACATTCGTTCTTATCCGCGAAATCTGAAACTCTAATAAAATAACTTGATATAAGTTAAAGCCAAATGCCGCCATATTTCATAAATGGCTCATTTTTTCTGTCTAACTAAAGTTTTAAAAATATTATAAATTGAATCCAAAATAATCATAAAATGGTTATATTCAAGTCCAAAAGAATCGAATTTCAGGTCCTCGAATAAACTGGTCTGCCAACGTTCCTGACATATTACAATAGCATTGTCCAGAACTCCTTTGAATAATTCACAATAGTCCAATGAAAACTTTGTAATTCCAGTGAATAGTCCAAACAAATGTTTCCTCTCAGATTATTTAAACACAGCATTAAAATACATCTGCAGACTGACATTAACACAAGGGCATATGAAACAAGAACCACAAATAGGAATCAAATCAATTGCTCAGTTCTCTCCTTATACAGAGGCATAGAGTCCGAAAACGCAATTTCCTCCTACTCACTACGTGACATTTTGCAATTCGAGAGGGAATAAAGAGAGGCAGACCCGGTTTTGTAAGTGGATCTGTAAAGAAAAAGCGAGAATAAGATAAAAATGAGACTCGGGTGAAAAATAATGTTCGTCAGTTATTTCTTTAAAGAAAAAATATCCGTAAATGCTAGGCCGAGTACTGCATCGTATCAAACCTCCAAATGAGAACAGCGTATCACATGAGGATCAACTACCGTATCCGACACGGCGTTAATCGACGTAATCGAATCTTTTCTTCCAGCCTTCGACTGAAATCGGTTGACCCACGGAAGTCGCCGATCAACATCGTACTTCGTACGCATGTGAAAAATGACCTGGCTTCTCAGTTCGAGGGAGAAATTAAATGGCTAATAATGTGACGAAACGTAGAAATGATCTTGTTCAAATGGCACCAAACGATGTTTAGGACCAATATCATTCAAGATTCGGTATTGTTCAGATGATTTGACATATACGAGTTTTTGCTCATAACGGCGGCATTGGGGCCTTTACATTCTGAGCATAGTCTACGGAAAAATCCTTTCTTTCCAAATAAGTAGTCTGCATATCTTTACCTATATAAACGTCTGCTACAGATTTAGCTAAGTGCAGTTGTTTGGTTTAAGGACGTTTGATTTTCCATAACTTTTTGCTACAGTTATTTCAACCATTTCTCAACTGAAGCTAATGTGTAAGATTCTGAATTTTGTTTTCAAAAATACCATGCACCTGTGATTGAAAGCTTTTTACTTTGTTCAGTGACTTGGGTAATTCGACACCAGTGAAATGCAATAAATTATTAGGCAAACATATAATATAACCCCACATAAAACTTGCTTGATATCAAACGGCTGTCAAAAAGACGCCACTGTCTGCTTCCGGCTGTGGTAGATTTAACTTGACATTTGTTTCACAGTAAATAAATGTATCATTTCAAATAGTTCAATGTGCTTACACACGTAAGTGAAATTTTGATCAAGATAAAAATAAGGGGTAAGAAGTTCGCTTTTAATTTACTTCAGATGAAGTATTTGCCTTAGCGCGAGTTAAAAGTGAAGTTTGGTCGGTGACATATCCGCAAAACAAAATATGCGTTTCTACCCCACCCACCCCAACACGCACTTAAAACTGAATTCTGCTCGTCTGCAACATGGGAATTTTGAACTTTAATGTCCTTCATACTCAGGAGGCCAAATCAATCTCCTGAAAGCAAACACAGATGGCATGGTCAGTCAAAGCAAATCATTTTCTAGTATTTTCCTTTAAAATCATCAAATTTCTATAGCGACAACCATTTGGTGACAATACAATTTTCCTGACAGACAAAACAAAAAAACAAGGAACACACTCCACATAACCCAAAGCTTCGTTTCTGCGACCAATGTACCTGGCACTTACAGTCCTGACTGGAGAAGCAAAGACAAGGCCCTTATTTTCATGAACCAAAGTTTGAAAGTTAAGTCTATGCTTATTGATCAGTTTTAAGTCAGACATTAAATATGAACCAATCGGGACGCAGTAAACTTTAAGTCCAGGTTGAAGTTTTCTTGAAATCAAGACCAGATCTCAATTTCACCACTGTACTTCATTGGCATTTTGGATAACTTCGGCATTTTCTGCATAATTTTCAATCCTAGCCAATTGAAACAGTTGATTGAAGTTTTTGAAAAACAAATCAGATTAACGGCTATTACTTTCAGTGCATTTTACTGAGCTACAATGTTTTCATAAAACATTACTTGTTGCAAAATGAAAGGCTAAATCGAGGGTATATTTTCCAATGGCGCGTCCGATTCAGAGTATGTGTTTGCCCGTAATTTTATTACAAGCAATGTTTATTTTGTTCTTTTATATTTTCGAAAATTATGTAACACAATTGAGATACTGATTTATCTCGACTGGCATTTCTTAAAACATTTCGACTCATTCAATCAAATTCTAACCATTCAAGTATCGCCTGCATATTATTCTGACAGCAAAATGGATACAATATAAAACATACTGAAAACAAAGAAAATAATATATGATTAGGATATGTGTGTGTGTGTGTGTGTGTGTGTGTGTGTGTGTTGTAGCGCTAATAGGCAGTAGTGTTTACGTAAATGTTTACATTGTGAGACTCACTTCACCCACTGTTTTCCTACAATGCGATCTCCTTCACACCAATCGTATTCTGTTTAAGAAACTTTGAAACACTAACAGAAACGTTCAGAAAAGTTCACATTATAAAACGGTTATCTAATTGTAGAGGAGAATGAGCTTGTATTAAATAGTAACTTAAGACCTAGATAGTCACAAACAGGTAAGTTGAAACTGACATTTCATATGTAGTCGTTTTTCACATTTAGACAAGAAACCCCACAAATACGGAACGAATTTAACACACACACACACACACACACACACACACACACTATGCTAATATATTTCTATTTACGTTATATCATTTGTTTTCAAGGAGGAGCGTGCTGGTTTTTTTTTTCTTTCCGATTGCTTCTGGAGAAAGCATGCAGGCCCCACTATTTACATTCTGCAAAAGTCGGAGTTCTTCCTAACACTTGAACTTCACAACAATTCATTTCTACAATTTTATGATTACCACACAAATGACTGTTTCTTGTGCACTGAACGGTACGTTGATTTCCTCAGGTTTTCCGATGACTAAATGTAATAATGGAAATAAGTAAATGTCTCTTAAAGTGTAGACTTAAGACGTTTGCGTGCATCCCCAACAATATCACTTAAAATTTTAAAACATGCTATTACACTGTGGACTATTTATGTCAATCTAATAAGAAAAGAAACATTCGATCCAAATCATGGTGTGCTACCGTAAAATAAGTCTCCCATATCCATCGGTAAGCTATCGCTTACGCTACGTACTTTTCTATTTCATTTGCACTACTCATTTCAAACATAAATTGTGTCCTCTTTAATGATGTCAGTGCAAAAACAAATACTGCAAAGTTAGTGTTACTACGATCATTTTACCTGAAATTCATTTTTCTTTTCTTTTTTTTTTTTTTTTCTCGCGAAAACTTGTGCCAACAGATGGGATATTTTGACTGACTATACGAATTCATCTCGATTAGTTTTGGAAAATGAAAACGTGAATATTTAATTATGCGGCGATAAATGTTACAAAACCCCATTGAGGAAATGTGTATTTTTCCAAAGATTTGTGTGAAAATTATGTTCCAAGATCAACTATAATAGAAGAAAAAATAAAAATAGCAAACTCTGATTCTGATTGACACAAAAGTAAAATGTTAAATTGTTGCATGGGATTTAAATTTGTAAATTTGCATTAAAGTCGAACAACATCAAGTCCTTGTTTTATACACAACTGGAAACCAAAAGTCTGTTTTAATTGGTATATCATGTGACCATATACATAAAGTGCTATGCACATTAGTTTGTCTGTCTGTCTCTCTGTTTCTGTCTCTGTCTCTCCAACAGTACTACACTATCACAATGATGCATACAGTACATTATTATCTAATTCTAAACATCACAACACAGTGTCCCAGTGGTTCAAGAAGAATTTGGACAACCTTCTCCACCTGTAGAAAACTAAATTTAACTACAACTCAAGGATTATAATTGGCCTGAAGAAGATTGATTCCAGCCTTACTATTTATACCCCTTACTCTAATATTCTGCTGATCGGAGGTGATCCCGAGATTACTGGGTGATCCCAGTATAATCTCTACCTTAGATCTGGGCTGATCTCAGAGACAACGGGTGAGGATCATTCCCGATCATGAAGTGCTTGAAAATCAAAGTGAAATCAAAGCATATTCTAGTTACTAAGATGAAGCAGTATCCGAATGGGGGGTGGGGGGTGGGGTGGGGGGTGTAAAAAAGAGGCTGAGTGACAAGCCCCACTAACAGATGAACAGAGAACTTTGTTTTACAGTGCATACTGCACACATCCTATGATACTTAATAAATCTGGGGTATGCGCCATTTGTAAATACCTCGCCATTTTAAGGATTTATTAGATTTTTGTGATTACTTGTTTGATTATGGGAAGTCGGTGTTGGGGAAACATTCCACAGCCCAAGCAAATAACGAATTGCTAGGGGCAAACGTCACAGAGTGCAGTGTTGATGAGATTTCACGATGGCATGGTTTAGTTTCGTCGTGAATTCAGGTCAGCGCCGCATAAGTGGTCATTTAGCCAAGTAGTCCCTATTAAAATCTAATTGTGTTTGATTGATTGTTTGTCTCCATGTGGAGTACTTGTGATAGAGGCTGACAATTTTGTACAAACGAATAATTGAGAAGAGATTATTCCATTGTCTGGAGACGCCTTTTATTGTTGCTATGTTGGTAAATTTGGTTTGGAGTTACAGGCGAAATGTGGCTTAAAATCGTGATTTGACTGACCTAGGGTTAGAGTGGGAAAAATAGTTCCCTGTATTTGATGTTTGAGTTGCATTTATATTTTCATGGCGTGCAGGAAGTACTGGGGTTACGTTACGGAAATGTAATAAGGAGAAACCATGCAGTTGCGAGGCTGGCATGCAATTGTGAAGTTGTGATGCAAAGGTGTAGTTGTGATATTTGTAATCATGCATTGATTGGAGGAAAATTATTTATAGGCTGGGCGCATTGGAATTTATAGTAAAGAATGGTTGTTGTTGAGAAGTAATTGGAAATAAAGGGAAAACAAGTGTCTTCTTAGCCGGATTCAAGCCAGGGTTGGATTCGCTCGGGAAAGAGACCCCTTTGGCTTATTACAAGACTATAAGGTGATGCCCTGGCATGGTAGCAGGTGTTCAGTTAAAAAGATTAGAAAAAGTTAAATGAATATAATATATGTGTCTTGACTGATTGACTGACTGACTGATCATGCATCCGAACATTGACGTATGATGCACGAGTGCGAAACTTCTGCCATAATTTGGATTACCTTGTAATGACATCATATATTTTATAATCAATCAGATAAGTCTTAGCTCGATTTTATGACACAAGTAAACGCAGTTGACATTATAAATGCATTAATAAATACCATAAATGCATTAATAAACACTTGGAGTAATTATTTAATGAAGTCCATCTTGATTGGTCTTAATTAGAGTAAATTATTCAGCGAAGTCAATTCTTATTGGTCCTTTCGGATATCCATAGTTTAACAACAGGTTGGTATAGCAGAGAGTATGTTTACAACAGCGACCTTTGTATTATTGCCACAACACCAATCATTATGCAGCCTAGCTTAAGTTGATGATCTCATTCCTTCTCCGATTACCTAGATGTCTGAGCATTCCCCAATTACCTAAATATTTGAACAGACTTAAGTGGGTCATCTATGTCCTTCCTTGTGGGTATCTGATACCTGTTCCAATCTAGGTCATACTACTTAACAAAATATTGATAAGTAAGATAATATTGTACAGTATAATAACAATTATCAATATAAACAAGAATTTAGAAATGATACAAAAATAAAAAAAGTTGCGCATAAACCTCAATTAATAAATATTTTCTAATGTGTAGGGAGAATATACGTCAGTTCAAGTGTGAGTTTGTCAACCAACCCCAAAAAATAATTTTGATCTCGACTTTAAGAAATAAAACAAAAGTTAGAATGATAAGTGAATATCAAATATAACTTTCTATCGTAATAATAAACGTAAGGAAAAAGAGGCGGGGACTAAACTTTCTGTTAAGTTTTCAGTGTATATGCCTATTACTGTGCAGAGGCGCCCGCAGAATTATTTTTGGCGTTTTTTTTTTGGGGGGGGTAAGGGCAGCTATTAAGTTTTACGGATGTAGGCCAAAACACGTTCGGAGGTTAATTGCGGGCGCCGAAGTTACTGTATCAGGCCCCGATTTAACTAAATTTCTCAAAATTTATCTCCAGAATTGCAAAACTGAACTATATTACTTATCATAATTCTGAAAATATTTAAAATTTTGTTAAAGGTGTATAAATATTAGGAAAGGATGAAAAATATCTCGATAGCATTCAAACTGCACTACTGTGAATCTTATTATTCCGAGAAAAAGAGCTGATGGATTCCTCAAATTGGAAGAAATTTTCGAATTTCATTTTATGACAAAACAGGATTTTTTTTATGAAGGAATTGAAGATACTAATAGTGTATTGTAGTGTATTATGCCTGTCACTGAAATAATCATTGCTGAGAATCAGACTATAACGATTTAACAAAATCTTCATTTATGAAATGGAAATAAAATGGTTAGTGAAACCGAGACTACATGTTTTTGCTTTAGGTTCATCGGTAAAATATGGTGGCATTATGTCCAAATTCATCTATAAATCTACTATTCATGTACATGATAGGTCCATTTTTGTTAATCTTTATAAAATTGAACAAAGGCGCTCATCATACTTTCATGCTCTACCAACGTTTCTTTGCTAAATTGTTAAATCCCTTTCTATATTTTGAAAATTTCTATGCAATTTTCTACATGTCAGGGAATAAAAAGGAAAAAAATTTAACAAGGTCATAATTGCGTCTGAGATTATATTTTATTTAAACGAATAATTAATAATTTATGAATAACACCTAGTGTTCATTTAAATTAAAATACCCTTTAATCATAAATGTTTTCATCATTCTTTTTAGCCTGGTCATGTGATACACGCATCTAACATTATCAACGTAATTAGCACAGTTGGCATGCTGACTATTTATTGGAACCGGGATCGATCTTGCGTTTAAAAGAGTCATTTTGGTATACCTCTATTGTAGCGATCGGTATAGGAGGCCACTTACTAACCAGACTGTCTGTTCTAGAGCTATGAATCTAGTGGCATATGATGCGCCTGGCTACGAAAAAGATGAACCGAGTTCGATTCTGGCGGCGAGTTTTAGACTTAAGTTTATATCTATGGTCATTATAGTATATCGAAATGCCACGAACTGAGTGTGTGTGTGCGTGAGACAGACATACATACAGACAGACAGGAAAGAAAGGGACAGAGTCGTGAGAGTGCTCCTAGACAAAAATGTGAATGTATCATTTGGGTGTTGGGTGTTAAAGTCTTTTTAAAGTCTTCTTTTTATCAGTTCCCCCGTTATGTAATTTGCACTTCGATTGTCGCTTTTAAAATTGAAGTGCCTTCTTGGTCATTACACCCTGTGTTTTGGCCACACGGCTTCAAGTGAATACAACAGACACTACACAGTGTACTAAATCCAATAGATCAAGATTTTGTCTTGAATTCTTCCTATGAGCAGGTAGTGGTATAATTGAGATTACTCTTCCCTAACATCGTCTGTGGTTAAATACAATTGTAAGAAGACACCTGTGCTCTCGTGTACATGTGGAGGGGTTGTGTCAAATTTGTTTTCAAATGTTAACATTTTGGCATTTTCTGATGAAGTTTTATAAACTTACAAAAAGTAAATTGCTTGTTTAAGTGGCAATTGATCAAACATTTCTACCTAGTTACGATAATGTAATATGGTTAATTCTATCAGTTAAAACTAATTTTCAGTATATAATTCCCGCTGTGCTCATTTGAAGTCATATGCACAAATAACATTGAGTAGTATTACAATGGCCGATTTAGATTTTTGTTGCTGTGATAAATCAACGCTTTCTACACCCCATGACCTTGACCTTTTGTACCCCTGCATCACCTGCTATTGTTTCCAAGATATTTAAGTTTTTACATTTTACGTGTATGTATATTGTGTAGATAGTACTCATAGAGCTTTAACCATAAATTGTAAACCTAGGTCTTTTCATGTGTTTATGGTTTATGTATTTATGGTTGATTTAAATGATAATATTTCATCTGTCATGTTTATGTAACACTTTTAAAAACAGCAAAAACGTTATATAAATAAATTTATTATGAAATAAAAGTTAAAAAACCTATTATGTATATATAAGTACATAGTTTAGTCCTTATTCAGTGTCTACTCGGCACTTCTAGGCTTGTCTCATTTATTCAATAAATGGAGCATCTCTTGTCATTGTCCAGCAATAGTCTGCAAGCATTGATGGGTTCCATTTGCCCTGATAGCGTTCCTCCATTGTTGCAATGTCCTGGTGAAATCGCTAGCAGTGCTCGTCATTCACTGCTCCGCAGTTCGGTTTAGAAAAATCTAGATGAGAGTACAAACAATGTATCTTTAGTGACATGTTGCAACGAAGGCTTTTGTATGCCTTGAGGGGTTTTTCCACCAACTCTCTGTAGTTGTCTGCCTTGTTGTTTCCGAGAAAATTTGTTGCCACTAACTGGAAGGCTTTCCATTCCGTCTTTTCTTTCCCACGCAGTGCACGGTCTAATGCATCATCTCGAAGGAGTTCACGAATCTGAGGACCAACAAAGACATCTTCCTTTATCTTAGCTTCACTTAACCTTGGAAATTTTCCACGGAGATACTTGAAAGTTGCTTGTGTTTTGTCCATAGCCATGACAAAGTTCTTCATCAGACCCAGCTTGATGTGCAAGGATGGTAACAAAATCTTCCTTGATTCAACAAGTGGTGGATGCTGAACACTTTTCCTCCCAGGCTCCAATGACTGTTGGAATGGCCAGTCTCTTTTGATGTTGTGGGAATCTCTCGTACGACTATCCCGTTCGCAGGGAAAACAGCAGTACTTTGTGTATCCAGTCTGCAGACCAAGCAAGAGAAC
The DNA here is from genome assembly GCA_016617855.1 of Megalonaias nervosa. Classification (NCBI taxonomy): domain Eukaryota; kingdom Metazoa; phylum Mollusca; class Bivalvia; order Unionida; family Unionidae; genus Megalonaias; species Megalonaias nervosa. Next base: position 33,069 of record JAECUM010012187.1, read on the forward strand.
ATGAAACTTCAAATCGCCATAAAGCTGCCACTGATGCTGGTCATAGTTTATGCACCTCAAAATTGTTTAATGTTTTCCTTCATATGCACTGCATGACCAAATGGAATTGATGGAAAAACATTCCATTATGCATCAAAACAGATTTAAGGTGAATCAATGAACAGTCTCCACTCATCTGGATCATGAACGATGTTGTGGGCTGCCATCACACCATCGATGTTGTTGAAGGTACAAGATCACCTTCCATGAAGAAGATTGGGACAAGATCCTTTTGAAGGTCACGGAACATGGAAACCCTAACATCACCTGCAAGGAGATTCCACTACTGTAGCCTGGAGCCCAACAGCTCTGTCTTAATCTAGGATAGTTCCAAATCCCTGACAATGACATTCAGTTCACCTTGTTTTATGAGGTGTGGGAGAAAATATGGGTCATGTGACATTGATGGTTCAGGATTAGGAGTTTCATCCTCTTCTTCTTCCTCGTCTGACTCAAGTGAGAATGATTCTGGTGCATCAGGAACCACCAGCCCTTCTCCGTGGGGTACTGGGCGTATAGCTGATGGAATGTTTGGATAATTCACGGTCCACTTTTCTTCTTTGACACACCTTTCCCAACCGGAGGCACAATGCAGAAGTAATACTTGCTGATATGATCTGTTGGCTCTCTCTAAATCATTGGCACTGCAAAAGGCATAGATTTCCTTTTCTTGTTCAACCACTGGTGAAGATTTCTTGCACAAGTGTTGCAGCATATGTGTGGGGCCCACCTCTTGTCCTGATCTCCAATTTTGCAGCCAAAATAAAGGTGATAGGCTTTCTTAACCATAGTGGTAATACTGCGCGTTTGTGATGCAAAAGTCACTTCACCACAAACAAATCAGAAATTATCTGCATTGTTCACACAAGCACGATACATCTCTGCTCACTTTGGCTAAACAGAAATGTGCCCCTTTGCAAAATCAGACACTGACAAATAAGACAGCACAACACGGTATGATTTCTAGAGCTGATATAGGGTAATTTGTAATAAATGATGTTAAGTTTAGTTATGACTGCATCATCCATGAGTTCTAGAAATAACATGATGCAATTCATATCATGTATGCCGCAATACCAGCTTCAGATTGCATTATTCATTGTTTTGCCTTAAAGCAAGTACTGTTCAAATCCAGTCATAAATTTATTTATAGATCCAGTCAAAGATGTATTTAAGTCATTTCTGGTTTAAATTGAGATCCCTTCCCTTTATAACTCACTTATCCTCCGCCATTCCCAAGTCAAGGGTTGTATACACTGACCCAGTATCATATCTTTAAAACTAGAGCCAATCAACAATTTTAAGCATCATTTTCGTTCTCAGTGACCCAGAATGAGTACAGTTTGATTACATGTATTTCGGAAGCATTTTGGCCGTAGACCAGTGTTACTAGTTCTTTGGAAATTACTAATCTTTGGAAATATAATTACTAATTCTTTGATAATGCAAACGACGATACCGTCAAAGCACTGTCATCTCAGTGCATACAATTCCGTCTTTGCATATGCGGTGTCACGAGGAAACTCAATGCTATCTGAGAAGCAAACGTCTGCTAGCGTAAACGATTTTTACCCTTTGGTCATGTAAACAATATTTTTCGAAACAAAACCTACTGGCGGAAACGGTGATCCACAAATAGATATACACTGGCAATCGGTTACTCGACTTTTACTGTTTGTAAATAAACCACCTGTTTTGAGGCGCTAACGCTTCGGTTCCATATCTGTGCACGACGTCGGCGGTGTTTTCTTTTCCGCCAACAGGAACTCGAATTCTTCCAGGCTAATTGTAGCTATCGAGTAGAGTTACTAACTAGATTGATATTGCTTTGTGCCACCGCGAGAAATTCTGAAAAGATACGTATTCGTGAATGCAGCCGAAACGATATAATTTTGCCAGCACCGCCACCAACACTAGTTGCTGTCGATGCACCTCCGATTGCTCTACTATTATATTTTCTACGGTTATTCCTCAAGTAGCATCTACACCACACACACATATGTTTCTATTTCACGAGTGGTGCGGTTTTCTGTGTGATTTCATCTCTCAGCCGTTCCACTTTGATTATTTTCTCGTGTCGGTAGCTTTGAGTTCATCCTAGTACATCTCTTAATATTATCGTCATGGAGACTGTTATTTTTTCATTAATGGAACTTATAATAGTTCGTTTCAGATCCAACAATATGTTGTCGTCGAAAACTCATGAGTGTCATCAGTCTCATTATTATGCCTGAGGGTAAGGCTAGCTGTTGCCGTATCCATTTCGCTTGGCGCGGTATAATATTGGCTCAGTCGCTCTGTCGCTTCTAACAATAGTATAACAAAACCCGCATGGGATTTGGTCAGCTACTTGTTTAAAAATTCTTACTCCGTGTAGAGGATAAACGGAACTTTTCCTTGCACCGCAGTGAAATTTAGAATGTGGTGAAACACAGAGAATTCAAAATGAATATCGATCCTTATTTTAAAGTATTACTTAAGACCGATGGGCCATAATACCCTGGGAACGTTGATGTAAGTTGCTGGTGAAAATGCGGGACTCCAGAGTAGAATCGCGAATCACTCCGTCATGAAAACAAGTCACCATACTCTCCAAGGCAGGAGTGTCACCAAATAGAATCATGCAGATCACAGGACACAAAAACATTTCATCAATTGTTTCTCGTGCCAATATTTCATTGTTTTTCTTTCTATAGATAACATTCCATTCTATTTAGCAAGCTAAGTTTTGTTAACTGCTGACGCGCGGTTTCATAGTAGTAAAATAGTGTATATTAATGCGTTGTGCTCAGGTTTCTTTTATAAATTGAAAAACACGTAAAATATGAAATAAAACAAACACTCAGTGAGATCCGACTTACTGGGGACCAATCGCTGACGGAGATAGGAGGTAGGTACACCTTTTTCTGGAAGGGCAAGACATGATCCATGTAGGGGGACTTGCCATTAAGATGACTCTACTGAGCCACCTCCGAGACTTACCAACGTGCATCAACGAGAGACTCATGAAAATCCTCCTCCCTTTGAGCGGCAAACGCTTCATAACAATCATAAGTGCCTATGCTCCCACCATGACATGCCCAGATGAAACCAAGGAACAGTTCTATACCGACTTTGACTCTGTCCTCAATACTGTTCTTGCCAATGATAAGCTGTTTCTTCCGTGATTTCAGAGCCATAGTTGGCGTGGACCAAGCTCAGTGGAGTGGTGTGATCGGGAAACATGGGTCTGGCAAAATGAACAGCAACAATCTGCTTTTCCTGAGTAAATGTGCTGAACACAACCTTGTGATCTCCAGCACCATATTTAGATAAACGGACAAGTACAAGACAACGTGAATGCACCCTAGGTCTAAACACTGGCACATCACATACTATTTCATCATTAAGCAGAGGGACATCAGAGATGTGATCATCACTAGAGCCATGCGCGGAGCAGAATGTTGGACTGACCACAGACTTGTCAGAAACAAGCTTAACTACACATCATCCTCACCACAACAAGCAGCCCAAAATGGCGAGACCTGCCCTCAACAAAAGCAGGTTACAGCACCTGGAGTGCAAGCTGGAGTTCCAAATCAAACTCGACAACAAGCTGTCTGCCAAAAGATCACTGACTGTTGGCCCAACTGTGAAATGGACACAGTTCAAAGTGATGGTGACGGAAACAGCTGAGTCAGTCCTGAGTCATAGGACTGGAGTCCACCAGGACTGGTTTGATGAGTATGATGAGGACATGAAGAGCCTGATTGAAGAAAAGAAGAGGCTTTCTCTGAGTGGCAAAAAGACCAAAAACTCCATCTCCAAGACAGACAAGCTCAAACACCTGCAGGCATTGGCTCAACGGGAAATACGCAAATAGAGGATCGATAGTGGGAAACCAAGGCTGAGGAAATCCAAAATGTTATTTGGTGCCATTAAATCTGTTCATGGCCCTCCCAGATCAGGATCCACCCCTCTTCTCTCAGAAGATGATGGCAACTCAACCATCAAAGGCATAGAAGTGATAAAAGCAAGATGGAAGGAACACTTAAGTCAGGTCTCAATCGCCCATCCAATGTCGACAAAGCAACACTAAAATAAATCCAACAAAGACCAGTCTGCAAAGAGCTGAACTTGCCCCCATCCTGAGGAAGAGGTGTGGAAGGTCATTGAACAGATGAACTGTGGAAGAACACCAGGTAAAGATGGAATCCCTGCAGAGGTATTCAATATTCTTGGCACAGAAAACATTCGCAGCTTTCCATGACATCCTCACCAACATCTGGGACGAGGAGGAGATGCCTGCAGATCTACGAGACCCCACCATCATCTCACTACACAAGAATAAAGGAGCTAAATATGATTGCAATAGCCACAGAGGAATTTCTCTGTTCTTCATTGAAGGGAAGATTCTTGCCCGTACCATCCTGAACAGACTTGTTGCAATCATGTCAGAGGAACTGCTACCTGAATCACAGTATGGTTTTCTGTCCAGGACGCAGCACAGTCAGCATGATCTTCAGTGTAAGACAAATACAGGAGAAGTCCATGGAACAGCACATGAATATCTGTACAGTGTTCATCGACCTTACCAAGACTTTGACTCCTTAAATAGAGAAGCCCTGTGGTTCGTCCTTAGAAAACATGGCTGCCCCAGAAAGTTCACTACCCTAATCCAGTTGTTCCATGAGAGGTCTTGGCCAATAGGGAGTACTCAGGGCACTTTGGCATCTCGTCCGGAGTGAAGCAGGGCTGTGTCCTCGCACCTGTGCTGCTCAAACAATTCTTCACCCGAGTCATTCTCCATGCAGTGAAAGACATAGACATTGGAGTCTACATCAAGTATCGCCTTGATGGATCCCTGTTTGACTTGTCGGCTCTCTGCAAGGACAAAGACACTAGGCAGACTACTTCTTGAAGTTCTGTTTGCAGATGACTGTGCACTTATGGTACACAAGGAAAACCACCTACATGCCATTGTGAATAAGTTTTCTTGAGGCATCCAGGTTGTTTGTTCTGACAATAAATCTCGATAAAACAGAGATACTCCCTCAGTCAGTTCCTTACCAAACCCACCACAATCCGCCATCAAGATCGAGGGGAGACAGCTGCAGAACGTGGAGAGTTTTGCATACATGGGAAGCACAATGTCTTCAGATGGGTCTCTGGACAATGAAATTACAGCCAGGATCCGGAAAGCAAGCCAAGCCCTTGGAAGACTTCGTGTCAGAGTCCTGCAGCAAAAAGACATTCGGATGCCCATTTAGATCAAAGTCTATAAAGCTCTCGTCCTCACCACCCTGCTCTATGGCTGTGAAAAATGGACAGTAGACAGCAAGCATGTGAAGTAACTCGAGCAATTCCATATGTGCTCATTACGGTCAATCATACATATCCGATTGCAACACAGGATGTCCAACTTAGATTGCCTCAAAAGGGCATGTGTTCCTAGCATTGAGGCACTGCTGCTGAAAGCCCAGCTCAGATGGTCTGGCCACGTCATTCGGATGGAGACTACCAGAATACCGAGACAACTCTTCTATGGTGAGCTCAAGCAGGGAAAGCTAAAACGATGGCGCCCATGTAAAAGGTACAAGAGGCTTCGGCCAAGAACCTGTCTACACAGCGAACACTCATCACAAAGGCTGTTGAAGAAGTGGAGGATGACCGCCGCCAACGGCTCACAGCCACGAGAGATAAACGGCACATGGCAGCATCCCAGTCCAACACGTCTACAGATTTCCCATGCCCAACCTGTAACATCCTCTGTGCTTCCAGCTTTGGACTCAGGAGACACATGCTTAGTCATCGTGGGCATCACAACTAGCGTCATCATCAGACACAATTAACAAGCGAAGGTTAATGCGCTGTGCTCACGTTTCTTTCATAAATTGAAGAACACGTAAAATATAAAATGAAGCAAAATAATTGTATCGTTTCAATTGTATTTTTGCTTTAATATAACAGAACGATTAATATGATTGTTTATAAGTATATAATAAAAAGGTTAATGACTGAGTGCTGAAAAATATGGGGCCCACATTCGTGTTGCTTAGATGCCCTCGCGAACTCGGGCATCCTTCGCCAGATGCATTCGGGACAAGTATTATATATATATATTCTCACCGAATATATAGTGCTGTAGATACACTCTCAGTGGATTATGGAATAGTATTTGATCGTACGACCGTTCGCTGTCAAATACATTTCATCTATGACAGTAATTTCCAAATTCGGTATAGTGAGTAGGAAACAATCGTTTTGACCAGGTTGCATCAACCAAGGATCACCATCAAATAGCTTTCATGACTGAATATATTTTTCTTCAAATCAGTATTTGGCCTAACCTCTGCAGGCAGGATAAAGTATTACACCAACTCGGAAATGACTGCCACTTGTACGATGACGTCCGATGATATCTAATGTCTTCCATTACTTGTATATTGACTCCAAAGTTTCTGTCTTTGCATGTGAATCCATTTAACTCCCGGCATTGCGTCCATCGCTTAGACTGTGCAGTTTGTAAATATGCATCATACTTAATTAAAATTATTTCTGGTGTTTACCTCTATTACAATGCTGAAGGCATATAATTGGTGATCTTTGCTGCCTTTGTTCTCTTCACTTATCATTTCAATGTCATCAATGGCGCATTCACTACTCATTTCACCGAGTAGCCAAGTCAACGTCAGCGACCTGAAGATTTCTTGCACAATATCATACAATGACTTTTCTGGTATTTTGTTTCAAACTTGATCGAATTCACGTCGTTGTTCTTCCAATACAATCCCTAACTCAATACACTGATCAAGATGCTCCGATTAAGTATTTGGAAATTCACACAACAGCTTTTTAGCATCTTTGACAAGTCTGTACGGTGCATTTAAGTGAAAGAGCAATTTAATCTTTTCTGTGACGTTACAAACACTCCATTGCATTGGTATTATGATTCCCGCATTAGATACACTGATAACTCCTTCCCAAATACTGCACTCATCAATCGATAAAGCTTATGTCATTTATGTACTATAGGCCACGGTAATTCTCTAATATAATATATTCTCGTGTAAAAGGAAACAGTCTCGACAAAAATATATTGTATAAAGTTTATACTATAAACATATAACCACAATCGATTTAAAATATTCTCAGACAAAATTAACATTATCAACAGAATATCTTATATTCAGTATGGTCATGATCAAGAATCATATTCTTATAGTGTTTATCTGCAGTATAGTCATGATTAATAATGGCGTATTAGACTGACGGAGGCTCCTCCTGGTAATATCACTTGGGGCTCCAGTAAGGAGGCTTATGCTAGCAAATCTTGACTCTCAAAATCATTTACGCGATCAAATAGTAAAATCATTTACACTGGCAGATTTTTAACTGCGAAGCAAATCATTGAGTTTTCACAATGACGCCGTATCTACAAAGACGGAATTGGCTGAACATGTGGTTGCAGCGTTTTGACGGTCTCGTCCTTTGTATTTTCAACGTATGGGTAAGATTATTCCCAAATTAATAATTGTATTTTCAAAGAATTAAAAATTGGCCACATCGTTACGATAGCCGATTATGCTACGCAAAATTTTTCAAGTAATTGCTATAAATATTTCATACTGCATACATTTTAGCTACACCAGACACACTCGCGTGTGGCGCGCGGGTACAAAATTGTAAAGGCATGGGGTATAGAAAGTGTTGAACTATCTCAGTTACCAAATTTTAAAACGTACTTTGTGAAACAACTCAGGGTGTAATGACCAAATAGGCCACACAAACCTCAAAGATAGTCTTTAAAAAAAGAATGAGAAAACCAGAGATGTAGCCATACAAAAGGAACTACAAAGGGATGGTGACGGTAAGACATTATTTCTTCACCTGTTGAAGAATATTTATTTAAATAAAAAAGAAAAGAGATTATATATATTGAAGAAAATATTGATATTATCCTTTTGACATTTAATATTGACGATGCACGGCAGGTCTGCTGGTGTTAGGTGGTTTGTGGATCTTATCAGCAGTATATACATATGGCATATACATATATATATATATATATATATATATATATATATATATATATATATATATATATATATATATATATATATATATATATATATATATAAGTATGTATGTTTTGAATATTTAATAGTGTATTTTTCATTTTATGCTGGTCAATATATTTTCAATGTTATCAGCGTTCATTGGTAGTTGTGTACTCTTCACCTAAACTTAACAGTCTTCGTTACAACTTAAAGTACGTTGACGTTTGACAGACACGATATAATACGTAATGTTTATATATTTGCTAACGACAGAGTGTAAACGAACAAGTGATGATAGTGAAATCGTATATTAACCCTCAGTTTGTGTCGCTGGTTGTAGAGTATCTGTTCGGCTCCATCAGACCTGTTCGGCGTCACGGAAAAGCAATGTTTGGTTAAAATTGCGTGACATGACTATTTTCCGAAGAGTATAAATAGGAGCGCAATTCGTAAATAGCTGTCAACATTAGATCCTCTATCTCTCCACCAAATAAAAAGAACACTGCATTGAGGTAGTTATAATTTATTGAATGACATTAAGAAGCTCGAAGATACTTAGAAAAATAAGACAAGTCAATGAATTTTAACTTCTTTATTCTCAAAAACAGACTGGAATTACATATATAGTACAATAATAGGAATCAATTCAATTCAAACAAATTCAATTCACTGCTATTCATTCAAGCTAAATATGAAAGTAATATTGTGCCACATACATAAGCAGCTATCTCCCGCCACACTAAGATATTAGGGCTAACTTTTAAAATACTTACTCCGTGGCTCGTCCATTTCTTGCTGAATAATTACGTTAAAGTTATGAAGGCCAGCATATTATAGCATTTGTGTATTGCATATGTTACACGTAACCAAACACATGCATTCATGTTTTAGTGATATTTCTTTTATTAAGCATCTTACCACAATTTCATAGTCAAGAATAAAAAGATCCTGACTTTGAGCATTTCTTTAAATTTATTATTACATTTACACAAGGTAGCCCACACCCCCCAATCTATTACTATATATAATGCAAAGACCAGGCCCAAGGTAATTGATTACCGCAGGTGTCACAGAAACATTTGTCTATTTAGATAGGCTGCCAAACAAAGAGATATTAGGTAAAGTAATAGACTTTTTTTTTTATTACTAAAACCATGATCAGTTGTGGACAAGTTATTATTCTGGAACGAAAAGACATGTACATATATTAAGATTAGCTAATAATTCTAAGATGTCTCCTTTATTGTGAAAGGATTACTGTGGGGATGTGATCCAGGATGCAACCCTACATAGGAGGTGATGCCTCTTAATTCAGTCACCGATGTCGCTCGTAATTCCGTTCTTTATCGGGAGTGATCAGATAGTAGTGACGTCATTCATTCGACAAATTCCGTTAATGACTCATCTAATAAGAACAACATTCGCACGTGGCGGACAAATTTATTAGAGAGAGAATGAAGAGAGGCACGCCCGCTTGTCTAAAACGGATCTGAGAAGAAAAGGCGTGCATTAGATGACAGTAAGACTCGGGTGAATATTGATGATCAGCTTGGGCGCTGGGCGCTGGTATACTTTGAAGGGCAAACTTAGGCTAAAGACAAACCCATATGTTGCGGATATACGTATTAATTAGTAGGCATACGACACGGACTTTCAACAAATAATGTATGTCAGTTAAACTTTTGAAGAAGAAAAAAATGCTCGTAAATGCTAGGCCGAGTACTATCATATCAAACGCAAAATGAGAATAGCATATCACATAATGATCGCCTGCGTATCCGACCTAGCGTGCTGTTGGCTTCTTATGTTTACAACGGTGACGTCATCAAATCTTGTGTTCCAGATTTCGACTGAAATCCGTTGACCCACGGTCAACATCGAATTCATTCGTACGCATGTCCTGCTGTCTCAATTCGGTGATGAAATGTTTATATTATCTAGTTTTAATGGCACCCAACGATGTTTCGGACCAATATCTTTCAAGATTGAGTATTATTCAGAAGATTTGCCATATACGACATTTTGCACGTAATTTGGGGCATTAAAGTTCCGTTCTTTTCTGTTTTGTTCTTAGTATATGTGTGTGTTCATGCATGCATTTGCTTATCACGGATTATGGATTTAACAAATCGTACTCATTGTTTTGCAGTAGTTGGTAATTACAAATGGCTCTGTCCAACACTGTAATGCAATGTATCCTTATGATGACTCTCATTGGTAATTACATCGCATGTCAAAGTTACACTTCTGTAGTTTTTATTTTTTGTAATGTGAATTTCTGTGTGTGCTTGAACTTGCATAAACATTATGTGTCACAGTTGATTAAGGTCTACTGAAATATATTTGTCTTTTTATATTACAACTGTGTTGAAATTCTAGTTTAAATTTATTAAATTATGAATAATCAGTTTGAAATTTTATCATTGAATGTAAGAAGTCTGTACAGTTCCAGTTTAAAATGGAGAGGTATTTTTCACTGTGGTAAAAAGGAATCTGCTGTGAATTTCAACAAAAGCACACAGTACTACAATGATTGAAAAATATTGTGGGACTTAATAGTGTTTCCACTGTGCTCTTAGACATAATTATAGCAATAGCGCTGGTGTCGCCATTCTTTAATTTGTCAGTTCTTATCCAAAGAATAAGATGTAATTGTGATGGTAGATACATTTTATTAGATATGTTGAGTGATGGAAATAAACTGTTTTGGTCAATTTGTACGACCATAATGATGATAATTCTGATTTTTGTTTTAAGAATTTGAGACAAGATATTACTAGTTTCGATAATTCATCTACATTATTCATGATATAAATCCCGTGGCCTGAAAGCAATACAGGACATCAAGAATCAACTAGATTTACTAGATCCAGGGGGTGTAGTCAATTCAGATGATATATCATTTTCTTGAAAACAGACCATTCCCTGACTATTTCATGATCTTTCACGATATATTTCAGAGATTCAGCTATTCTTCCAATGTACAAAGCAGAACATTCTGCTATAGCCTTGATCATAGCAAAACCATTAATAAACAAACCGAATTATAACAAATAAGGGGCAAAACATTTAGAAGGAGAAATGATAAGAGCAAGTCAAGACGGTATGAAGTTGGTGATAAGAATTCGAAATACTTCTTAACATGTAAAGGAGGAAGTACACTAATCAAATAATGAATGAATTAATTTTGAATGCGGGGAAAGGTTAACAGATCAAAATAAAATACTGATTCAACAAAACGATTTCTGTGAAAAACTTTTCAAGGTAAAACTAATATCGTTCTACTAACAAACAAGCACTTCTTCGTGCATGATATTTTTTGAAACACTTGCTGCGAAAAACTCGTGTTAGGTGAGTTGTCCTTTCGCAGATGTGGTTTAGCTTAAAAAAACCACGAAACATGGAAACAATCTTGGAACATTAGTTCTGATGGCTTTACTTTTGAAGTATATAAGTTCTTTTGGAAACATATGGGGTAATTTATATATAGATCTTTAACTTTCGGATAGAAAAACAAAACTTTAATTTTCAGTCTCAGGTAAAGATCCCACATATTCAAAAAGAAGATAAGGACAGAAGATTTATAATATTTTTTTACCTGACATCATTTATAGTTTTTCTTGTACATAAGTAGCAGTGGGTCTAGGAACCATCCTAATGTCTACCTAATAATTGAGAGTTACTTTACTGGGAATAATGGTTATGTGACCGACAAAGACTTACACATTGTATAAGTCAGCATGTGCAGGGCTAGCTGACTGGAAAATTGAACTAGCCCTTTGGAAATTTGAACTTTCCCTAAATATAATATCTCATCATGAGTAAAACAAAAATATAAGGTAAAATAACATAGGATATATTAAGGAAATCTTGTTATAGTGATTTAAATTTTGTTTTCTTTTTCATTTGTTGGTACCTTAAAACCATATTACGATAATTAAAGTTATCAAAAAATAAATATGTGAATAATACATGTAAGTAGATATGCACTTGAGAAAGGGTTAGAATGTAGATATAGTTAGAGGAGACAAGATAGAAGATGGTGTTGTTGGTCATCAATTTCGTTTTCTCTGCACTGATTTCCATGCCGTAGGCTGCAGAGGTTTTGTCGAGGCTCTCTACTAAGCTAGCTAGTTCTTGCTTATTTTCTGCTAGTCCATCAATGTCGTAGTTACTGTCCCTTAATTATCTATCTGTAGCTGTGTTGTTAACTGTTAGGTATCTGGTTCATGGCACAAACGACCTGGTTGCATTCAAAAAGCCAGGTAGGAACCAATTTAAATGCATATTTAAATATGGTACGGGTTTTCTCCGAACGTGGAGGTATTTCTAACAATGCACTTAATTATGACTTGAATCACTATGTCTTACTTACTTTGTTTAGATCTTTTAAACTGTCAATACAAGATTTCAGTGGCAAAGTATTTGTTCTCTCCCTCTCTAACATGTTTGATGTCACTTTGCACACCAGCTTCATATGAGAACTCATTTTCAAAAATATTGACCAAAATATTGTTGTCAACCTCAATTAACTCAAATTTTTCCCTGATTATGGTACTCCACGATTATCTCCAGGTGCAAATGCACTATTTCACCCATTATGACTGCATCTCTTAAAATTACAAACGTGTGGTGACATTTATGAAAGTTTAAAATGTATAGCAATAAATAATTCATGATATTTTATGAGTTGACTATTTTTGAATATTTAAAGTTGTAACTGTAGTTCCAGGTTGGTTGTGTGTGATACGCCAGATCAGCCCTCTACTATTAAATGGATATGTAATCAAATTATATTAATAATATTTACCACAAATTTGTGACAGATACAACCGTTTTGTAAAAGAAGTTAATTTGTTCAACTATATTTGTCATGAATAATGAAAACACGATGTTAATATAATTTAAGTCGTAATACGATTCCTCGGGAATTTCCGTACATTCCTTGCAGATGGAAACTACCGATGTACCGGTACAGTGAAAAAGTACCGTGTTACGTATCACCGGAAAAATTACCTCAGTAAGTAATGATTCAGCTTTAGAACAGTTCTAAAAAGACGAGATAAAGTCTCTAAGGAATCGTTACATAAAGGGATTTACCAATTTTCTTCAAACATTTATTTGTTGTTAAAATCCTGTTAATTATCTTAGCTTGAAATCATCTCTGTCTAGGACAATAAATTAAATTAAAAGGCAAGAAAAGTGTTCATTCCAATCACTATAATCTATAAACTCATATTTGGCATGGAAGTCAAAAGCTCTTTCCATTTCGCTTTAGAGGTGATACGTCTTCTCACACAGGATAGTTTCAAATAATATACACACATATCTCACACAGAATAGTTTCAATTAATGTACACACATATTTATGTTTTATTTTCTTACCAGCTTCAAAATATTCTTTACACGAAACGTTCTTTTTTAGTCTTCCTTTTTTCGATCGCCCCTTACAAAAAAATGAATATAACCCTTGAAGCTTATCATTCCGTGGGTTTGGTAAGCTTTGAAACAGGTAAGTAATCTTAGAAACGGTCAAACTTATCACAACTACAATTTTTCCAAGTTGGGTAAGTGATCTGTTTCACTACGGTAAATGTAAACATTTAACTTCTCTAGTTTTGCTTGTACAATTTAGCTTGACCATATCATTTAACTTTATGGATAACGTAATACCTAAATATGTAAAATAAGATGCATTCCAATCTAAATGATATTCTTGGCAGTACTATATACTACTTTCTGCTGTACTTCCTATCCATATATACTTATTTATTTCAGTATTTATACTGAGACCTGAAAATCAACAATATTGGTTGATAACATCTAGAATTGACTTAATAAATTCTCTGAGCCAACTTTCGGTTGTGGGAGGTCGCAGGTTCGAACCCCGACCGAGTCATACCAAAGACATAAAAATAGTGCTAACAGCTGCCTCACATGACGCTCAGCATGAAGAGGTTAGTGTTAGGATTGGTCGAGCTGGTGTCAGGATAATGCGGCTGGGTGGGACATGATGCCACATGTCTGTGGCCTGATGCCCAGTGCTAGACATCACTATAAAGTCCGATACTGCAGACAATTGTTAAAGCTATGTTCAAAATCCCCCGCCCCACACACACACACTGAGCCAACTAGGGTGAGAGCATTGCCATCCGCATACCGTAAAACAAGATATTATGTTATTTATTTTAATTTCTTTAATGTTTGGACTTTGTTTCCGAATAAAATGGGCTAATATCTCGGCACATAAAAGAAACACGTATGGAGATAAAGGATTATTTGTAAATATCCTCTCTTGATTTAAAAAACCATGACGAACATTGTCCATTTACAGTGACAAAAGATTTAATGTTTATTAAAGTGATGGGGCAAACCTTGAAAGTCCTTGGTCACATTTAGAAAATCTAAATCTTTATCAATAAAAGGCCACGCACCATAATACATGTTTTTTTATTTTTTTATTTTTATTTTTATTTTTTTATTTTTTTGTTTTTTTTTAATTTTTTTTTATTTTTTTAAAAATCAGTTTAAAGAGGAATTCCAGATAACTTGCATTTGTTTGAATAGAACATAAGGTCATGAAGAGTACTGATATTTTCCTCTTTATATCTGCTTTTAACAACGCCTGTTTGGTCACTACGTAAAATTAATGGACATATAGGATTAGGTCTCTTCGCAAAGCCTGCTGATGCGAGTTTGTATGCAACATTTAGCAAAGATATAGGTCTCCAATTTCTTAATAATTACTTTAGCTTATCCCTTTAGGGAGACATATTATAACACCTTTTTAAGCTGGTCGTAGCTCACCATTATTACACTGTATAGATCTCTCTTACAAAATACTAACCAATATATCTACAAATGACTGTAAAGAACGTGACACAAAATCCATCTTTTGCTGGACTTGTATTTGTAACGTATACTTTTAAGACTTCGTGTTGTTTCTGTTAGTGTAATTGGGCCATTCATTGATTTATTTTTCATGTTATCCAATTTAGGGATGTCTATAAATTTCAGTAAAGCCCCAAGCTCAGCAGGGTCTACATGGTAATAATAATATATTTCATGGTATAATTTATTTTCTTTTAGAATTTCTAGCTCATGTTTTACAAGCATTCCATCTTGTTTGGCTAAATTTGCCATCATCTTACTTGTATTGTGTGTTTTCCAAATTACAGAAATATTTTGAAACCCTTTCCCCATCTTCAATTCGTATTAGCCAATATTTTACTCTGATCCCTTGAATTCATTCTGGCAAAACTCTCCACTAACTTGTTCTTTTTCATTTCTTATTCATATTCAGTGTTGTTTATTTATGTTGTTTTCCTCTTCTACAATAGTAATATCATTGGTAATGCGATCTTCCTGTTGAACGTGTTGTCTTTGTATACGAAGTATAAGAAATAGTTTTGCCTATTATTTCTAACAAGAACACTTCAAACAATAATTGGTCAATAATGGAGAATCTAATATCAGAAGCTGTAGTTGGTTTCAAGTTAGAATTTGATGTGGGAGACAGTACTGTTCTTGCACTCATGAACTGAGTCCTTAACAAGTGTTATGTATTATACGTCTTATTACAGAGACTAGTTAAATTTCCAAAGTGTTCTTTCGTTTTCCTGTTTTTCGAAAAATAATAGCTAGTTGGACTAGAGAATTGTCAATTCTATAACCTGTTTGTATACAGGCATCATTTACCATTGTAAACATTTTCTAAAACCAGGAAGAAATCTAACATTGCCAGTTTAATGTGGTTGGTCTTTTCCCAAGTGTATCTTTCTGGACAGATATCAATTAGACTATATACAGCACTAGTATCAATTGCAACATCTCTTCTCTTTGCGTTATTTAGGGAGTTGTAATTATATGTATCACGTTCTTGATTCATAACTAAACCGATGTCGCGTCTAATAATCACATGCTTAATTTTTTAAAAGTTCTCTATATCCTGTATCTCTTCAGTGTAGAAATTTGGCATTTGAAGATTATGACCGTAAATGTTTAGAAGTGTAAATCAGTACGTTTGCAATATCTAGGACTATCTCGTTGCCGTTTGCATCATATTTTAAACTGAACGTTATTGTGCTGTAAAATATCTACTCATCTTCAGTTGGCTGTAAAAGAATGGAAGATACATTCATAACCCCAAGCTGACCTAATATGTGTCTCATCATTTTATAAAATGTATATCTTGTATTAGATATATTAAATATTCTGTCTTTTTTAAATAATTCAAAACATGGATTCTTTTGAATGGGTCATCTAACCCCTGGCAATTTTCATGGAAGCAGTTCTCAATGAGCTATCCTATTTCCTTATTAGACAATTCTTGACAGTTGACATTGATGAGTACATTATTTCAATCACTTGCAGAGACACTCTTCTCCAACGCAATAGCAAACGTTTTCATTTGTTAGTCTTTGATTACATGTAAAAGTAAGTTCATATTGAGAGAGAGAGAGAGAGAGAGAGAGAGAGAGAGAGAGAGAGAGAGAGAGAGAGAGAGATATGAGGAAAGACAAAAGGTAAACAGAGTGATAAGTGATAACTGAAAGAGAAGGTAACGAAAAATTGTCAAAGGTAGCATATGCCAACAAGTGAAGCAACTCGGTCAACAACAAAATCCGAAATAATTCGAATCACGCAGGGACTGGATGTCATTTTAAGGTTTTGTAAATCTACATTTCATTTGTGAAAGACTTGGAATTGACCAATAGCTTTTCTCAGTACATTACATTAGTGGTGCCAGGAATTCCTATCATGAACACATGGTTTTAAAGCACTGTAAATTGAATTTGTCATTTTCAGTTCCTGACATTTCAAAGTTCCAATCACTGCACCAAAATATTTTAATAAATTATATTATATTATAGTATTTTCTTACAAAATCATCAACAACCTGTTATTGATATGCATGTGATGTTGGTAAAATAGCTCAATTTTACAGGGCAGTGCAACGACACAGTTCAACCGGAAGTGGTATAATCGGGTTGCCGTCATATGTTAAATTAAATTTATAAACAGGTTTTATTGAATTATTGCTTTTCTTTTAGAATGACTTGATCAATATAAAATCATAAGAGGGAGAGAGGCAGTGTACAAGGGAAATACAGCTCTATTCATTAGCCCGGTACAACGACCTATTTGACCGGAAATGGCGGAATCGGATCGCCGCCATCTGTCAAATTATGTAAAGAAACTATTTTCATTGAAAGTTGCATTTTTTTTTACAATGACATGCTCAATATCAATGATAAGAGGGAAAGAACACAGTGTAAAAGGGAAAAACACAGTGTAAAAGGGAAAATGTAAAAGGGAAAAACACAGTGTAAAAGGGAAAAACAGAGCAAAATGTGTCCAATACTTGAATATTATTTTTAATGAAATGTTAACTATGTCACAGAATAAGGCCAGAAATAACTTGGTTTTGCCTTAGATCTATTTTTCACCTTTATTCGTTGTGCAGGTGTACAACGTTACCTGGGGTGAATCATTGTTTCTCCAGGTGAGCGACTCTGAAACTACATGCGACGAGAGTCACGAAAGGCATGATATACATGAGTATTTTACCCTGACTATTATTCACTCTCCTATGGATTTAAGGTTGATTCTATTTCGAACTGACACATTGGTCATTTGGATCTTGTCGAGGAGTGTACGTTCTCCATTTTTGTCTACAGCCATAGGGGTAAGTGTTACATTTTTATTTGATACGTGAAGTATATTCAGTTTTAATGTCTTAGTGTGAAATGTTGTCTTTACCACTACGCAGATTTGAAACGAACTTTTGAATTGTTACAAGTTCTTATTAACCCTTTAAGTTAGTAGCATGTATCTACAGATTGTAATTATGTACCTTTTATTATGACCAGTTTGGGTTTTATTATTGTAGCTGTGTATGTGGATCCATAGCGGTGGAGCTGTGTATGTGGATGCATAGCGGTGGAGCTGTGTAGTTGTGCGTATGTGTATGCAGGTACATTAGACTGACGGTCTGGCTGTCTGTATGAGGTGGAATCAAGTCCATACAAGGAAGGAACTGCATGATGTATAAACTTGTGCGCATGGTGGATCCGTAAAGGGTGGATGGGGCCAAAACAAGTGAACCGACCCAGGAATTCCGGAGAACTGTGTGGTTTTGACAAATGGACTCGTAAACCAAGTCAAATGATTTCGGATGCAAATTTGTACAAATATTTATCGTATGACTGAGTCACGAGTCATTGTTTGGTGCAATCGTTGTATTGTTTAACATTGAAAGTATTTGTTTCAATTGATGATGTTTTAATTGAATACAATTTGAGTTATGTTATCATCACATGAGATTATTTGAGTCTCGTTTACATTCCAGGAGATTATGTGAATCTCAGTTTCATTTACATTACATGAGATTATGTGAATCTCAATCTCGGTTACATTACGTGAGATTATGTGAATCTCACCTTCATTTTGAATATTTGCATTTCACTTTCATTGTTTTTCATTTAGGAATGTGTGAGTAATTGAATGAGTTATGTGTTTGGAGCGTGAAAGAATCACTGTATATATATTTTTTTTATCAATTCATTTCATAAACCTACATCGCTCATCACATTGTGTTTTGTGTTGTTCATTTAGTCTAAGAAGAAAAGCCCACTCGGTTTCAATTCTGTTACAAACTACTAATATTACATCGTCTCAAACTGTAAAATTCAGAATATGTTTGTCAAAACTTTATTTTTACCATAGCCGCCTGTAAATTGAAAATTTGTCCTGTAAAAATTAGTGTCAAGCAAGATTCATGTGATTTATCTCTCCATATCATGATTAATTTTGAGTCTTAAGCTTATTAGCCCAATACGAGCAAAAACGTTGAAACATTCTACAATTTTAATATATTAAAAACATAGAAAATCTATATTTTGCAACAAATATTAAAAAACTAAGGCAGTTTATAAACAGCTTAGCTATTTTTATCAAGTGTCAGTTTTGGTCCAGATATATACACAAACAAGGAAACGAGGGTATGATGCAACTTTGTTACAAAAATAAGTAATTACAATAAAAGATACATTTTTTAAATACAAAAATAAGTAATTGCAATAACATAACTTTTTGATACAAAATAAGTAATTGCAATATACAGATAGAACCTTTGGATACAAAATAAATGATTGCAATAAGTGTTATACTGACGTCATTAGAAAAAAAAAATAAAAATAAAATATCTGACATTCGAATAAAATAGGCATTTTATAATTTTATGTAGTTAGCATTATGTGTGCAGATTTATTTTAGGTTATATATAAAATTTAAAATTAAATCATTGGCTTGTGTTATCAGAGGTCATTTAAACTGCAGAAATATCTTAAAATCTTAAAGCCACTGTTTAGTAAGACTTATTTTTGTGATTGTTGTTTAGCCGAGAAAATAGGTAATTTATCTTTTTTAAGCCCTCAAAACTTTACTTTCTAGAATTTCTTTTTATTTTAAACGTCTTGAGCAATCACAGCCATGCAGACTGTACATTCTGCATAGTTATTGGGTACTTGATATAGTTGAAAAAACTTTGCTTGGGTTACTAACGGATAATTCCACCCCCTTGAATCTCATAGGACCAGTTTTTGTTTTACACGTCCACATCATAAACTGGATTTTCCCATCCAGCCGTAAGCTTTTGTATGACTTACACTGACAAAAGCAACATAGTTTTCTGCCTGTAATTTTAAGTAAGAAAGCTAGAGCTATACAGATACAGGAAGTTTTCTAACAATAGGTGCGCTGGGAAGTTTCCTTGTCAAGTTAGAAAGAATGATAAATAAGAAATAAACTGTTATTTCAAAAGCAATTTAACAAAGTTAAATGTCGAACATAAGACATGTTATGGAGGAAGGATATGAAATTTTGAAAATTCGCATGATAATGATAGAGCAGTGTTTGCTCATACGTTTATTTGCTCAAATTGCATTCTGCCGTCCGATCTTACTTGGGAATGCAGTCTTTTATTTAGATTAGAGGTCTTCTTCCATTAAATTTGAGAGTTTTTGTGTTCCATTATTCATTTTCTCCCACTAATTGTTCTATGGAAGACCTACACAGATTGTACAAGTTTATTATGTTTTACTTTTTCCATAAAGGTATATGCTGCGTTTGTTATATCTTCATTTATCACAAAGATTAAACCCTTTATAGTATTCTCCCTTTGAATGGCATGCGGTCTCTTCCTTAGGGAGATTAATATATGGTGGGTTTGCACCGAGACAAGGAAATCCCAGTCAAGGGGTTTCATTATTTGTCTCTCCACGAGGCTCTGCCGAGGGGGGGGGGGGAATGTGTAATCCTTCGACTGAGATTCCCTTGTCTTGGTACAAACATCTACATAGATTTAATTTTCTCACCCAGTTTTTTTCCATTTAAATTAAAATAACCCTGCACATTTGCAATATAGTTTGCAGTTTCAAACGAAGGTATTCATCAGGTATTATAAGTTCTCTCACTGTATTTTGAGGTCATCAGGTTTTGTACTCTTTTTGTAAAAAAATGAAAATCTGAATAGTTATCTAAATAGAATCTAGTTATATAATCAAGAAAAAGGTATTATTGTCAAGTGTTGCAAGTATTACATCATGAGCGTCTCGAGCTACGTGCTTTTATTTTTGTAAACACGCATTAATATGTTAATGTGGGCATGGGAGTGCACAGTTGACACTTAAGTACACAAGTTCTACGCATGACACAATAAAAACATACAATTATTTGATATTATTACAGTATTATCGCATTTAACCGATGGATATTGTATGAAAATAACAAAAGTAATATCTTTTATGCATATAAGTTTTAACTTTCAACAGTTTATTTTGGACAAAATTCTATGGTAGGGAACAATATGATAAGTACACAGCTCTAACAAAGTGTGTTATGCTGTGAGGAGATTTCTAATTCATGATATTCTTGGAATTTTATATTTTCTGTCCTGAAAATATGGCAAGTGTTGCCAGTACTGGTACATTGATACACTACATGGATATCTTCTTATGTGTGTGGACTGGTGAATAGACCACTCTATTGGTAAGTGCAGAAATTTTCATTTGTTTACAGTGTTTGATTCAACTGAGGCAGGTCAGCGGTGTTTCACAATGTTTGAAGAAAGCAGGTCTGACATAATACAATTAATTTTTGTTGCCGGCAATTAGAAAGTTTGGATTTTTAAGGCCAGCGATGTTATTGCCTGTGTGTCTGGAACAGTGTTTTCTGTTATAGTTCCACACAGCATGGCGAATTTTATCCTACCTGTAGCTCAATAAATTTGCAGGTCGGCTTCAATAAATCTAGCTAAAAGTACCTAATCCGTTTCACACAAAGTATTTAAAACTAAGTTGATACTTTTAGCTACATTTAATGACGCTGACCTGAAAATTTACTAAGTTACAGACAGGATAAAATTCGCCATGCTGTGAGTAGTTTCTAACATAATACCAAATAGGTCAACTTCGTGTGCATGTGTGTGTCTGTCTCACAAATTGTTTGTATAGTGTGTTATCAAAGTTCCAGAGACCTTTTGTTGCTTTATCAGTGAATTTCTTTTATTCATATATCTGTTGTTGCTGTTGTTTTCGTTTATAACAACTCCGTCAGGCACAGCAGAAGACAACGGGGGTTTCTTCTTTTTAAAAGTAGCGATGGACACCATGACTGAGTCGACCGGACCGAGACAGCCAGAGTGAGATAAGAAAAGTAAAGGTAGCAAAACAGCTAGATTTCTCTGTCGCACTGGTGACGAACAAAGATCAGAGGTAAGTCTACCGAGTCATAGAAATGGCCCATGAGACGTGCGATGATTATGTTCTCGACAGAGATTTTCGTTTCTAATTTGGTCTGAATAGTCCCACCACTTTCTCCGAGCATGTGTCAGCCGATTGATTAATATCCCTATTTTCTAGTCCAGAGAAAACTGCACGTTTTCTTAAAACATCATTACGAGTTTGTAATCCAGCAATCAGTTCGTTCTTAATTATTGCTCATTTCCTGACACTGAATTTCTATATCAGCTCTCATTTCCTGACACTGAATTTCTATATCAGGTTGTCAAGTTCGCATAGCAACTCCACTGACTCTCCTCTCGATCTTTTCACTTTTTTATTTGGCTACAGATATCTTCGCTGATCATTTTGGACACTGCTTTGTCAAGGATGGATCTAAACATAGTTTTTGTTATCATTGACTTCAGCACATTCTCAATATACTCTTTGGAAGCCATTTTGTGCAAATTTAGAGTTAAATTGTCCATTTTTTTCTGATGGTATCCGTTTTGTGTGACTTGGTATCTAAGACCTCACCTTTAAATTCGAACAGACTGGCGAAAGTCTACTGAGGGCATATCCGTCATTCAAACACACAGGATTGTGTTTCGTCTGCTCCTTCACCAACCCCAACGTACAAGATAGCCCGCACTTTTCTTTCTCCTTCTGTTGGTTCCCGATGTTCCCTGAATTTTTCCACGATCAGACATTTTAAAATTTACAAAATTACAAGTTCATTGCTGCTACGAATCCATCTGGGGCCCCGGGTAGCCGAGTGGTCTGAAGCGCATGGCTTTACCGATCACAGCCATCTCACATCTGTTGTTTTGAATCTCGGGCTCGGCCAATGTCTTGGTATGTGAGAAAGCTTGCTTGTGGGTCGGTGGTTCTTACTGGGGTTTTCCTGGGTTCTTCCTCCTCCATGTAAAGCCTATAGTATGCTGAAAAGTGGCGACAAGCCCACAATAACAACATCGAGTCCATCCACTAAGTGATGTAGTGTATACTTTACACTTAAAAATATGCTACAATGCACAAATTATATTGCACTGGCCGTTTTGTGTGCTGACGAATGAACATATGAGTATTCGTAAATTCTGATTGTCTGAAAACATCAAAACTATGTATCAACAGATTTAACTATCACTGCCGTGGGATGCCAATTACACGCAGAAAAACAGTTCCAGGTTGTGCAAAATTAATGCTAGTATAAATGATTTACTATATTACTATTTGTTTACAAGTGTTATTGGGTGAACAGCTGACATTTTTACTCTTGTGACTTTTCTCCTTAATCCGCCAAATTGTTCCATGTGAAGGAAAGTTGTTGAGAATATAGCTCTCAGTGGCGACGAATTACATTCGAGGTTCCTTTCTCGACTTGACGGAAGAGGCCGAGGATGTTCCAACTGAGCTGACCTTGTGACCTCAAACATTGGAGACTAATTTTATTACTAAACACGGGCTACAAACTAGCACCAGTTTCAGTAGCGAGCAGGCTTAACAAGGTATTTTCCTCTGTTATAAGTTATAATCAGAAAGGTTTTATGAAAGGAGATTTATTGGTAAAAACAGTAGCATTGTATATTCTGTATGTTTTTATGAACACCTCGATGAAACAAATCAATCTGTCCTCTTACTAATTGGTTTTGAGAAACTATTTGACTCTATCGAATGGGGCATTTTAGAAAAATACGCCGAAATCTGTTAAATTTAGTGATTCTTTATATCAGTGCTTCAAGGCATTTTGTAACAAGGCAAAAGGCAGCGTCATCATCAATGGTTATTTTTCTTATTTATTTCAGAGAGAGAGAGAGAGAGAGAGAGAGAGAGAGAGAGAGAGAGAGAGAGAGAGAAATTAGCTCCATACTTATTTATCATACAAAATCATACTTGGTCACTATTCTGTATTTCTAATTTTGTTAATGCAGTCATCGATTCTTGGCACTGGAAATGAATCTGTTTTGGTCACACTATTTACTTTTCTATAGTCAGTGCACAAATGGAAATTATCATCTGGTTTCCTCAAAAGACCACATGGAGAACTCCAGTTACTTTTACTTGGTTCGTTGAAATCGTTTCCCAGCAAGTATTTAATTTCTTTTTTCAAACATTCTTGTTTGAGAAGATTCATCATGTAAGGATGCTGTTTCACATGTGTAGAATCCACAGTTTCATCGTCTTTGTAGATTGTATTTGTTCGTGTTGGAATATCTAGAAAAATTCTCATTTTCGCGTAATAGCTGTTTTAGTTCACTCTTTTCTTGTGGTTGTAGATGTGAAAGTTTCTGATGCAGATTGTTCATTTAATATTTATTAATTCCGAAAATTGGTTAAAACAAAGTTACTACAGTTAAACTGCATTCCATCGTTACATCCTCACATTATGGGATAGCTACAGCTGTGTTTATTTCCTCCTCCCAGGAGTGTTAATAATGCAATCTAAGTCACTTACTTTCTTTTCAATTTATAAGAACCATCATATTTAGCCTGAAGAGAAATTTTGAGGTATGAGCTAAAGAGCCATAACTCTATAACCAGGCTGACAACTCCTTTCTTTTATATTTCTGTCAAACCTTAATTTCATTTTTGACTGAGAAGAGTGAAGATTAGTTCATGCTACTTCAAAAGCATTCGATAATTATATTTGAAATCAGAGATTTAATCAAGAAGATTAATTTCTAAATCGTCGGTTTAGTAAGTCTTTAATAACTTCAATGGTCCACGGACACTATGTTAAAAACTAGTTTCTTGTTACGACTCCATGGTCTTAAACTAAGTAATAGCAAAAGCTAAGGCAGCTAGATTAGTAAAATTCAACAAATAATTTGATTCTCAGGGTTAGAAAATGAAAATCAAGAGGAACGTACAGAGTTGTGAATTAACAAATAATCTAAAAGGTGCTATCACAATTCCAAAAGAATAGTAAGTTCCGATTAAATTCTAAGCTTAAATGTGCTGATGTACCAATAGCCTTGAATACGCCAGTTTGCTAACAGTCTTGATGTATTAGAATGATACAATCCAGAATGTCTTTTGAATGAATTCACAGTAATCCCAAAACAGTGTTTTTAGTCCAAACAATCAAAAAACACTTTGTAATTCCAATGAATAATTTAAATAAATAATTCCTCTCAAATTATAAATGATCACAACAAAAATTGATTCCACAAAGACTGATGTTAAGATGAATGAATAATTGTGATATAAAGAACCGTATATACATCCCTCTTGACTTATGTCTCAATAACCTTTTCTGTCAAAAGAACTCCATCAGCTTAATGGAAAAATACCCAAAACTGTAGACAAGGTCAAGTTTGTTTACTTAAATTTTAACGAATCAACTTGAGAAACATCAGGTAGACCATGGTTTTTCCAGGGGAAAACCAATGTCCTGAATTCAAAATCCGAGTAAAGACGTTGCTTATCTTAAAATTTAATCTAAAATCACGAACAAAAAAATGTAGCCGTATAATATGTTATTTACAGATGATCATTATAATCTATAATCGTGGACAAAAGTTAAACATACAATATAAATATACATAACACACTGAATATTTCTTAATTATTTTTAAAATATCTGATCACTGGAAAAAAAAAACGATTAAAAATTATGTTGACAAGGGAAACTCTTACGAATGTAAATTCAGAAATCGTGTTTGGCGTTTAGCAAATTAAAATAAAAATATGTAAATGAAGTTTTAATTTATATAAAAGTGAACCCCATAGTAAACACGAGGTTTCTTTGAGACAATTAAGGTGCCAGATGAGTGAGCAAAACTGGAGAAATAAAAAACACTTTAATATTGGTTTACAGGTGTACCAAGGATACCAAATTAATTGCCTTTCAGTTTAGATTTATGCAAATATTTATTGTAACAAATTAATTAATTTTGTTTTTTAATTTTATCGACGAGGATACATTTACTTTTTGCAAACAAGAAGTTGAAAGTACTGAACACTTCTTTTATAATTGTTCAGTTATTGGAGATAGATGGAAACCTTTATTTTATAGACTAAGAAATATATGGCAAATGTTACGATTTCCAAAAGTGATATCTTCCCAGCAAATAAGAAGTTTGGTGATATAAGTAATTTCTGCATTCTGATTGCAAAATATCTGATCTTTAGGTCACGCAGTGTATAAAAAAGCAACAATTTTTTTTACCAGTTACAAAACCGATGCTTCGTACTACAGAATAAATATACAAATATTTAGCAACTTGCATATTACGTTTACGTTGGAGAAAAAGTGGACCCTTTATAAAAACTCTAACGGCTTAGTACAGCTAAACACTTACCTGCTATTGTCATTTTATGTATCACGTCCAATGTGAGCAACACCCTATTTTTCTTGACGCATGTTAAGACTCTTGTACATTCAGTTGAGTTTGGCTCTGTGTGCATGTGTGTGTGTGTGTGTGTGTGTGTGTGTGTGTGTGTGAGAGAGAGAGAGAGTTTGAACGATATATTTATTTGCATATGTATATTTATATTTATTAATATAGTCTGTGTAAACAAAGTGTCAAGACTGCTCAACAGTTATGCTTGACACTGTTTCAGTTGATCTTCACTGGAGTTGGTACAATCCTGACAGTTAAGTTTTAATAACAAAGTATTTCCAATTAGATCAAACTGTCGTTGAAGATTAAGAGTGGAGAATTATTTATGGGCAGTTCACAAAATGAGGAAGAGTTAAACAAGCCTCTATGGAAGTTCTTAAGAAGTTCAGTGAGTGTAACATTTCATACTAACAAGCTATTTAAACTGACCCAATAGATGAAAATGTAATTGGTACAAGAGAACCATTTAGTAAAATAAAGTCACACAATTATTACAGGTGGGGAAGTCCCCACATTTTTCCAACTTTGCCCTGAATTTCATCACAAAAGACGGTTTGTTGGTGGGTAGACGGAATCTAGCGCCTGTGATATCTGGCTGGAGCAAAGACGCTACCGATAACTGTCTATATGTGCTCTCAGGCGATAAAGACAAGCTACCATAGGTATGTTATCTTGTTATTGGTATGCTTTCTGCTGATAAACAAAACTCTCTCGCTCTCTTACACACACACACACACACACACACACACACACACACACACACACCCCGAGTCCAAAATGTTAAGCAATGAGGTTTTATTTTTTGTGCTCTGCATTTTCCAACATGCAAAACGTGAAAAGACTGCGGGAGAGACAAAAACAAATTCTTTAGGTGAATATGATTTAAAATAAATCTTTCATTGGATCAGCTCAGGCCTTGTGCTTTATTTATCGTATTTCGAACAACTAGCTGTACTCCACATAAAAAGGCACTTTCACGATAAGAAACGAAAATATTCTGTGGAATATTGAAATGTTCTATAGGTAATATTAAAATGGGTATCATATAAAAGATTCGTCTGCTTATACACTACCTTTGAAACGTGGGCAGATGCATTCTAGAATGCATAAAGTCTCGCAAATCTAACTTGTGTCGCTGTGATAATGCATTTTAAAGCCGTAACATTTGGCTTACCTAGTTTTAAAGAATAAAAAGTACTTATTGTTTGGTAGATATCTTTAGACCTGTGACAAATCTGTGCAAAAATTTTGGTCACCTCTGTCGTCCTTTACGTGGGACGTTTTTGATAATCCATGAAATTGTATACATCTGTATAGACAGTGTGACAGATATCGATCATTGCTACTGTATCATAAGATCATCACTATGTAACAGATTAAAGTTGTGCTTTTAACTTTGGTATTGTGCATCGTAGTGGTAATAATAGTATTCGTGGTAGTAGTATTCGTCGTCGTTGTCGTCGTTGTCGTTGTAGTAGTAGTAGCAGTAATAGTAGTAGTGGCGGTGGTGGTGGAAGGAGGAAAAAGAAAAAGAGAAAGTTTGCAAAAGAGATGGTATTGTTTATAGGACATTCTATTATGCCGGATTCCTGACCAGGAAGGCGTGAATATTAAACCTGTCCGGATCAGATGGAGTTGACTGCTGGGGTGTTTCTCTTTTCTCTAAATATTTCAATGGCCTCGGCACAATATAACCCTCTTCTTCTTCTTTAAAATACGCTTTAATTTAAGATGGATCTATGTGTAATATGTATATTTAAAGAATATAAATAGTATTGTTTTGTATTCATTAAACATGTCACTTGTCTACCGAGAACTGAACACAATTATGTTTGGCTCGCAAAAATAGTATCAGTACTATTATAAGTTACATGCAGTTTGTTCTTCTTATTATTTACGTCTTAAATAACGGCTTTAGCAAGAAAGGTACTGATACTAGGGCACCTTATTGGAATTAAGGCTTTATTTTATGTTAGGGATGTAGATTTATGTATAACACACTTCCAAAAAAACTCTTTATAAGTAGTCGTTAAGAAATTGCAAGATCCCTAGAGCGACGTTTCTATTCGCTCACACCGGTCCAATCAACAAATCATAATAGTAAATGTTATTATTCGCAAGTCAGTTACTGGAAAAGGAAGTTAATGCGAAAACAAACGACTCGGCATGCGTCACCAAGTATAATACATTAATTTCCTCAATTGTTGTTATACATTCAGTGATTTTGAATGTTGATACGAAGAGTATGACTTTATTGTATATTGTCCGAGAGGCAATCAGTATGTTTTCGCCAGTGCAGTGACAAGACTAATGAATACAAAGTGGTAGTAAGACGTTACCTGTTCTGGATATGCAAGACTGCTTGTTGTCAACGGTAAGATTCTATTCGCTCACACCGGTCCAATCAACAAATCATAATAGTAAATATTATTATTCGCAAGTCAGTTACTGGAAAAGGAAGTTAATGCGAAAACAAACGACTCGGCATGCGTCACCAAGTATAATGCATTAATTTCCTCAATTGTTGTTATACATTCAGTGATTTTGAATGTTGATACGAAGAGTACGACTTTATTGTATATTGTCCGAGAGGCAATCAGTATGTTTTCGCCAGTGCAGTGACAAGACTAATGAATACAAAGTGGTAGTAAGACGTTACCTGTTCTGGATATGCAAGACTGCTTGTTGTCAACGGTAAGATTCTCTCTCTCTCTCTCTCTCTCTCTCTCTCTCTCTCTCTCTCTCTCTCTGTATATATATATATATATATATATATATATATATATATATATATATATATATATAACATTTACGGTACTTATTTGGCAGTTTGACAAGAAGCGTGACTATTTGTATAGGTATTAAATAAAAAAGTACGATTTCAAGAAATGTATAATTAGGTGCTTATGTAATACGTGCAACATGACTGGTTCAAATTAAATCCTTATAACTGCAACGTACTAGCATTCAGTTTTCGACTAACAGTATGACGGGATATAGTCATAAATCGATAGATCGTAAATATACTCTACCGATTAGCTGTGTAATCTGTATAGATTTTCAAGATTTTCAAACCTTGTCCATGGGCTGTCATACTTTTTTTTTTAATACTAAAAGGGATGCCTTTGTCACTGGGTCAGAAAAGTTTAACATACGGCTTCGCTGCTTGATAAAGCAGGGGATATTCAAAGCTACAATCTCATTCCTTGAAGAAATAAAATTTAAATCGTGGGTGATAGATAAACCTATCGCACGTGGCCTTGCCTGTACCACCTACTTTATCAAATAGGAACTATGTCACACCGCCCGTCCGTGCAAGTGTGCGCGTGCTTGTATATAGTCAACTACAACTCCTTTCACCCTTTTTATGACATAGAACATGTGAACAGGGAATAACAAATACATACATTGACTGAAGTCATAGTGCAAAAGTTCCCATATTGTTTGCTCTCCATTTGCCTCCCCCACTTATTTTTCGCAGAATAAATGATAGAGCCGGTTAATGCATGCGTATTTTTGCATAAATATTTTGTGTCACACAATTCCGTCTACACCAGGGTAGTCCAACCTCTTTTGGCTGGGGACCAAAACATAAAATGGTAAGATCGCTGGCCGCACGTGCAAGAATAGTTCCTTACCACTGATTACGCACATTATTGAAAATGCATATTATTTTTTTAATTAAAAAACCCCTGCCTTCATGGCCTCGGGCTTCACAATGTGTAGGACTTTGCTGCATGCGGCCCGCGGGTCGCGGGTTGGACACGCCTGGTCGAAGCCTTTTAAGAGAGAGAGACTTCGGTACTGCAACATTATCTGAGATATTGGTTTGTTTGTCGTTATGCGGATTAGTTGTGAAGTAATTGACTAATTTTGAAATGGGAACAGTGAAAATAGTTTGAGTTTCTTGTTTGACGGGAAATGTGTTATGTTATCAATCAGTAACTGTAGTCAAACAATACCCACATTTCGTCATTGTTTTCCACAGAAATACGCACAAGATCCCATACTGAGTTTAAATTTGCAAGCTAGCTGACTTACCGAGTATACTTTGCCATATGACACACAACCCTTATTGATCTAACAAACAAGTCCGTATCTAGGTAGTTATAAAGCCCGCATAACATAACGCTTTATTGTCTGAGACGAGGTCACGCTTTTAAATCGGTCGGGGATATTGCAATAATCTCCGTCTGCACCTCCGTCTGTCCGTCTCTCCTTTCGTCTGTCCGTTGGCACATCTCCCCCGAACATTTTTGTGGAAATTTGCGAAACTTTGTTGTTACGTTGCCACTGTGGTAGCAATTTGCGTATGTGATATCATCCGTAGCTCCCACTCCTGGGGTCCTTGGGAGGGGTTTAAGATCAGACGTGCAAACATTTCAATTACGTTTTCGAATATCTTATGGTTACACTTCAAAATATTAAATCTTGGAAGGAGGACTTATAATACATGTGATGAATTTTTCCTCTGACGCCTGGGACGTTGTCTGGAGGTGGGGTGTGTTTGGTGTGGTAGGCGTAGTTTGGACAATCGAGTTAAAGCTCGGAGATTTACAAAGGCAAGACAATGTAGTTATTCTAGTTAGTCGTTTTTATTAGTTGGTTTCCTATTTTAATCTGTATAAAACATGTGATCTGTAAAGCCATGAAAAAAGCTGAAGATATATTTTTTTAAACAAATGCATTAAAACATTGAATTACAGTGAACGCACTACAGCATACGAATATAGCTTTGCTATTTCTGTGTTCATCTTCACTTCCGTTAAATATTCAAACTTGCACTGACAAAAATCGCAGGTGAAAACTATCGAATTGGTCCAGACAAGCCAAAAATGTATTGGGTAATTCTAGGTCAACGACCCAAAATACATCATTTCACACAACGGCCAAAATAGTTAAAATTTGATGCTACGCCATTGTTAGGCAAAGGCATATTGATAGAGAGATATCTACCTGAAATCTATTAAGATTTTATTTATTCTCTTAAATGCATAATAGATAAAGACCGACAAGTTACAAATGATATGAGTTTATTCTACTTTGCATACAAAAATAAAATGTACTAATGCAAGGACTCCCTGCACAATGTGCTTGTAAGTATTTTCTTCTTAACTTTGAATAAAATTGACCTCCCCATGATATTCATCTACGATCAAATTATTGTAACATTATTAAAAACATAATCGTTGATGAAGTGGAATTCTATTTTGTCTCCCTCTTTATACCATCAAATAATGAACAGAAAAAAAATCTACTGTAATTTTTGTATAATTCCATAGAAAGGAAAAATGTAATGCCTATCTGGAACTTATAATTTCGATAATTAAAAGCCTCATTCGAGTTCGCTACCGGACGGGACCATTTTTGCAATAAATTATTCTTTATCCGTTGCTGAAATGAAATCAAGAAGAGTTTAATATTTTCAACATCCTGCGCGTGCCAGGCATATCCAGTAAATATCTCAAAAGCAAACCCTTAACATTACACACCAACTTGACCTCACTGCATCGACTATTTTGTTTAATATGACATAAGATTGAACTTGATATTGAGCCCGATCCATTCTTATCAACTCAATCCAATATTTACATACCTTAAGAAATATTTCATACAGAGACAGGGTATCGTCCACATTCTCCTATGACCCGAACCAAGTATTGTATTGAGAAAGTTTTAGAATTTTGTACACAATCGATTTTTAATTTCCGAATAATATTCATTCCCCCTTATTTCTGCACCTTATAATAAAACTGCTTCATTCATATTATCAAATAATTTAAAAGACTCAGTGGTCGAAAAATTACTCACTTTTCCTTGTATCTTAATAATTAAATTAACAGCTTTGTATGCATATATTGGTAACATTTTTTTTTCGCTTTTGTCAAGCAGAGTATTAAAGTGAAAAGACAACCATCATATTTATAAAAAGATACAAAATTTCTATATTTTTGCAACCAACCAACCCCCAACCACTTTTCGTTTCTTCGAATAAAGTCCCCATTTCTGAACACAATTATCTTTGTTTTGAAAGAATTTACTCTCAGTCCTGTTAAATGAAAAAATTACTCTATAACATCCAGCGGGGAATTTAGTCCTCTGACATTATCTCCACAGTTATAATTATGTAAGGTAATAAATAAAAAATGAACAGTTTGAATGAAACTGGAATAAAAAGGAGTATATTTCTTGTATACATTAATATATAAACCACAGGCTACTTCGCATAGAAATTCAATATGCGTAACAAAGTTATCAATCCACCTCTTTCTTGAATAGACGTTTGGACATCGTTTAATAGTCAGCTGATTAAATGCTTTTGCAAAATCCACACAGACAATAAAACTCTCCTCATGTTTTTTTTTACTAAGATACTTTCTGATCACAGACTGGAACGCAAACGTGCTATAAGCATTATAGTATACCTTATGAAACCCTGCTTGTGATTCATGCATAACACCGTTACCCTTCAGACCAGTTAATTAATCTATCGTTTAATACCCAAGTAAAATTATTTTCTTTTAGTATATTAATAAGTTAACTTCAGTGACAATTATCTGATTTATTTAATAAACAGTTCATAAAAATTGGTAATCTAACATCCCCCTCCCAGCCTTTTGGTAAACTGTAGGCAATGTTTTAGTCGTGTGCTATGATGTTGGCACATGATTTGTACTAAACAATTGACGGCTATATTAACTCGAAACAATTATTCACATATTTTACATTTCTTGGAAGATTTCGTCACAACATGTTAAATAGTTGTTGTTTTTTTTTTAAATAAGAAAAATGCAACCGTTTACATTGACATGGATTATAATCGAACGTCTGATTTGTCCGACCAATCTTCAATTATCTTCATTAATCGTCACACATTTAGTATTTATCTGAAATACATTTGTTTATCTATATACAAGCCCATAGAACACAATTAATTTTACTATATATTCTCTACATTTGTTTCTCAGTACTGAACTTTCCACTGTGTGAAAATCAATACAAATCATATGTTAATCTAAAATACCTTCAAAGATGACTTCACGGTGAAGTTCTTGTCAAAGTTTCGCCGGCATTTTTTTGAAAGACTTGACTGTCAACAAACCAACGTGCAATGGAACACAGATTTCACTTCCGCATCATCACCAAGACCTTATTACTCACTGTACACTGTCGCCGAAACACACACAGACAACCACACCATAAGCTCATATTCTAAAGAATAAACAATTGCTTTTAAATCCATACCAAGAATGTCTAAATCTAACTCCTGCATCACCACCAAACGGACAGGAAAAATGCTCTAAAAATAGACTGGGACTACGTTCGTGGGTACTGAACCGGAACTATTAATTGTGACCTGATGCCACAAGCCACACTCAACAGCGAGCAGCTTAGTCACAGATCTACCATTTCCTTCTTGCTCCGGCAGTTGAGGATCTTTGCTATGTATGTGTAAACCACAGCCCGCAACTTGATTTTACCCCTTTTGCATTTACATCGTACGGGTGCATTTAAAAATCGCTATCTGGCTCGCGCCCTGGAGAAAGGTCCACATGCCTGATCTGCGCTCTTCGTTTTACTCACGATTTCATGCGACTGCAAACTTATGGACCGTTCAATTTTCAAGATTTCATTTCCACTGAGGTTTGGGATTGACTTTCGTAGGATGCTTACCAGTACGTGGAGTTTTGTCAGAAATACAGGTAGTAGAAAGAATTGAAATAAAACTATATATTCCTAAGATTTTAAAATCATTTTTTTTTTTGTTATGGTGGGAGACACATTATGTCTGTTGAGAAAAAACTCGGACCTGCGCAAACGCTGTTATGAGGCGAATCCAATTTGCACGTTTAAATACGGCACTCATTGACAACAAGATTAAGCAAGATTTTATATTATGCAGCAGCCAACGGAAGAGTTTACTCAGATATAAGCTTTTCACAAAAGCCCCATGGCACCTGGTTTCTTTTGACGGCAGGAAACGCTCAAACACTCACAAGACAATAATCATCGTCACAATACTTTTACTGCAGAGGCCCCGTGTGTCGAGTGGTCTAAAACACTTGTCTTTACTGATCACTGCCATCACACCTCTGCGTGGGTTCGAGTCTCGGTCTCGGCGAATGTGGGTATGTAAGAAAACTGTCAGTAGCTTCCCATGGGGCGGTGGTTCTTACCGGGCTTTACCCCGAGTTCTTCCTTTACCAGCTATACTGCCCGCAATGTAAACCCTATCATAGGTGGAAAAATGGCTTTAAACCCAAAATAAGAACAACAAATTTCCTTGCATTTAATCTATATGTGTGCTATATAACCTAATTGCACTGTGAATTATGTGCTAAGCAGTAAACATGCTTTTTGGAATTTTTATACTTGCCTGATATACTGAGTTGCAGTGCGATGATTTGAATAAAACGGACACAGTCAAAAACAAAACATGGCGTCAAAGAAATAAGTCATTTCGTTATTTCAGAATAATAGATCTGCGAACGGATATGCAAGGCAAGAAACTCATGATAAATTTGTACAGGTTCTATTTCACTGATTGCTATGTGGTCATGTATATATTTTCTCAGTCTCTGAAATAGTGTTGCGATTTATTTTCAGGTGACATGAATGCTAGTTACTGCACCCATATGTAAAAGAATGGCTGTGAAATCTGTGAAAACGGGAGGGTTAGTTGTGGTAAGTTATATATATATATATATATATATATATATATATATATATATATATATATATATCACCATGTCTGCGAATTCTGCGCGTCGGTGAATTCTGCGCAACGATACATTCCTGTAAATATTGGATCACGTGCTGTGTTTGGTCAAATATCCAGTTTGGATCAAGAAAGAACGATCGTTCTTTAATTAAGGCGGTGATATTCATAAAGTGTACAAAAATATCTCATATTTCTACACTAAATGTATATGAAAATGTGATTTCTAAATGTCAACATGAAGACTCTCTCTATGACCTTCTTGAACTTGTAACTCAGAAAATCCTATTTACTATGTATCTTTTAGAATTATACAAATAAATACATTATATAAAAGATGGAAATGTATACCTTAAAACAATACTGTATTTTAATCCAAGTTTCCAATTTTGCAAGAAGTTGTCCCGCACGTACAAATCGTCTGCTATCCAAAATGTCAACCTGCCGCTAGAACGGGATTCCCAAGAAATTCCCCGGCGTATAGTCAGTTTCTAAATTCTTTAGTAATTTTTTCCCCCATAAACGAGACATTGTAAACACATTACATCCTATTCATTGTTGTTTTTCTTCAACATAATAGATCATGTTTTTTTTAATTATAAAATGTTGAACTTTACTAAATTTTTTTCAAGATCGGTTTAGTTTGCTTAATATCTCGTGCCATTTCTTTGCATTGTTAGACTGCATTTTTAAAAACCAGCTATAAACTTGACCTAATTACTCGACTGAAATGCTGGCAGAAACAGTCCAAAGTAATTTATTTCATTTTCCATAGCGCGATGGATAAACATTATGTTTTCAAAGCTATGCGCAGAATAGGCCGACATATCGCGATTCATGAAAACAGAGGTGGTATCCAGTGTGTCCAAAGTTAATATTATTTTGAACAGAATATTCTGGTGACAATTGCCTCTTTTCAAATGGTAAGCATTGCAGTATTTTATTTTCGTCTATCAGTCGAATTCGGTATTCGTTTTGCTTCAGTATTGGTGACAGAAATCTTACGTGCGCATAAATGCCCGACACCGACAGCATGCATTGTGTGTGTGTGTACACATACATACATACATATATATATATATATAT
>JAECUM010012188.1:0-23660 GCA_016617855.1 Megalonaias nervosa
TTATACCTTTTATCCCTTAGCAAGTTCTCTAGCATTCTGATAATTACATGTGACCTTTGTATACACATACTAGCAATTCTCCTTCTCTGCATTGCATCAATTAAATCGTTTGATTTTCCTGTCAGACTGCCAACATTCCTTGCGGTCACCCTGACCTTTATGGATGTCTTTTTGATCGTCGCTTACGGGTACGCCCTTGGCCATTTCTCACACCATCTTGACAACGGTGCGCGTCGTTTCCGGAAGAAGCCCTATCTATATATCTCCTACTGTGCACTAATAAACTCATGTTAAAGACTACTGAAGCAACTGACACCCATCCCGCAGCCACCACAGTTGTCAACTATGGACCTAATCTTTGGTACAATCACCCAAGGCGGCAAGGGCAACAGGTTTATTGAATGCCGACCTGTATTCGCCATGTCACATGGCTGTCAGTGGGTTTATGCACCTTTTAAGTGCAAGTGTCTTGCCACTCACATCTGACATTTCACTCTGGTAGCCTTACAGCTGTTGGTTGGTCCGTGACTGCTTATTCGTCAGGTTCGCCCTGCTTATCTCGCAGCTGACCTCTATAGCGCGAGTCTTCTCCACTAGCCGCCAACTATGGACGCGTGTGACCGCAGCGCATCTCTCTCTCTCTCTCTCTCTCTCTCTCTCTCTCTCTCTCTCTCAGCAGCAGAGAGGGTGAACCCTACAAAGTCGTAGAGGCCTTATTTTACAAAAATAAATGTTCCTACGAAGCTGAAAAATACCGTCAATAACGTTTAAACCAAAAAATATCGCCAATAACGTTTAAACCAAAAAATTCTCTAATTGGGCAAGATTATTTTTGACTCTTTTTCAAATTTTTATGCGACTCGTTTACTTGTCTGGTCACTCAATTTTTGTCGTTCACCCTCTCTGCTGCTATGAATTAACCAAAGATTTTATCCAGACCTATACGGTACCTTGATCTTGGGTCATGTAGATTTATTGTTATAAATCCGAATGGAACAGCTTGTGCTTTTGAAAAGAAGTTTTTAAATTTGATCATGTCCATATCTCCTGAACACCAAGTATAATAAATATTTTGTAAAGTATAATTATCTACTCCATTAAACACAACCAAAATATTACAGTTGTCTCTGATCACCTTAGGTATCTGTGTGTATCTCTGAGTAACATAAATCACGTCCGTGTTTTTATGTCTACCTCGAGAAAATATTCTAGCTGGATTAGATTGTTTGTCCAGCATCACATCATCGTATACTACAAGGTTATTAATGAATCCATCTAAGTCATCTAGGGATGGGGCTTCATCAATATCGGTGATAAAATCAACAATATCGTTGCCATCTTGATTCAATAATTTTGCATTCTCGTTAAAATCTTTAAGTACTTCGTAGCATCTTTGATCATCTACAGATGGTGCCACTAAATATAACTTATCCCACTTCATCCACCGCATTATCAGATTAAGCAATAATTGTGTTTTACCAGATCCAGATGGACCTATTATAATTATTCTAATGGAATTCGGAAGAGCTGGATGGTGTTTTACTGGTTCTTGTTTTCGTGTCACTGAAAAGTCAATTATATCCATATGATAAATAATATGAGTTTATATTGTGTTCGATGCAGAGCACCTACCCATACCGTTAGATTGACAACGATAACAACAAAAAATAAAAGACGTGCAATTACGGGTAAATGTGTAAAATGTGGCACACAAATATATAAATTCATTTCTGCGTCGCAAATAGTGCGTGGTGGTGATATAGCCGCATCGTTAGGGAAATTGCCAGGAGTTCCGTGGGCCAAATACCCCGGTGAGAAACATCTTCCTGGATATAATTACTGTGGTCCTGGAACTCGACTTGATATTCGACTTGATGATCAAGATCAACCAAGACCCGAAGAGCATCCAGTAAATAAGATTGATCAAGTATGTCATGTTCATGATGTTGCTTATAAAAGTAAAGATTTGCAGCAGCGGCATCTCGCAGATGTGAAATTGATTCATGCGCTAAATGATATACGTAATAAATCTCTCAGAGAAAAACTCGCTAGTTTTCTAGTAAAATCTGCTATGAAAAGTAAAATAATGCCCGGGGCTGGTAATTAATTATATAACTATTATAATGGAATCCATTTATTATTCCTCGAGAGGATATTGGAGAGGTAAAGCAGCAATCAGTAAACTTGCTGAAGCAGTAAAAGTTTCACGTAATGTTGCTGCATCATGGTTAGCACGACAGGCAATATGGCAAATCTATCTACCACCACCTAAAAAAATTCATTACGCACATTTTGATGTCAGCATCCCCAATGAAGTTCATCAAGCAGATATTTTGTTTTTACCACATGATACTGTTAAAACACGTGGACGAAAATCACGCACGTACAAATACGCATTGACTGTTGTTGACGTTGCAAGTAGATATAAAGAAGCGGAACCATTATCAACAAAGACAGCATCTGAAGTTGCATCTGCGTTTGAGCGAATTTATCAGCGTGGTGGTCTACGATGGCCACAGTTATTACAAGTTGATCCTGGCAAAGAATTTCTTGGTGCAGTATTATCTTTGATGAAGCGACATAACGTTAAAATCAGACGAGGACATACTGAAATTCATCGTGATCAAGCAATTGTTGAACGATTTAATCGAACGCTTGCTGAGCGGTTATTTGGATATCAATACGCAAAGGAAATATCTACTGATTTTAAGTCGGGTGAGCGATCTCGTGAATGGGTTGCAAGGTTACCAAGTGTGATATCTGCATTAAATAATGAAATTACTCGTGCAACTTCCATGAAACCTTCTAATGCAATAACAAAAAAATATATACCCCGTAGCGATAACGTACAACGCCGTGAACAACCAGTATTAGGTAATGTAACTGTGAGATATTTATACGAACCAGGGGAGCTTGAGGGTGGGAAAAAAAGAGCTACTGACCCTATCTGGAGCGTGACAACACATACAATTTCTAGCGTAGTTAGATCCACTGGAAGACCTGCCATATACAGACTAGATTCTACTGCCCCTCAGCGTGGATTTGTACGTGAACAATTACAAGTAATTCCTGCAGATACACAATTACCACCACGTTCACTTATGTAAATTAGAGCCCCGGCGTCGATTACATTCAAGACAGGTCAGCATCACATTTTCACGTGTATGACCAAGATCACTATTAATTCTGTCTACGGTAAATTGTCTTGGATTATTATTCGAATACTGCCATAGCATCTTACAGTTACAGCTTGCACAATGATTATTCTGTAGTTGCTTCAGTGTTATAATAAATTCAGTATCAATATCAAAGTCACGCTTATTTTTTTTGGTCACATTGTTTATAACCCGCTAATTTTTTATTTATTACAGCAGCGTCATTAGTAATTTCCTCAGTTATCACGTAATCTATAATAACCCTATGTAGTTGAGTTATTCTTCTAACACGAGATACTGCAAGATAGACTAAGTTTGACCATTCGATACGATCATCTACAATCCAGATATTTGTATCAGAGATAGTTAATCCCTGTGAATGAATCGTTATAGCGTATCCTAACATCCACGGTGATTTTTCCATGTTTAATGCGCTCTCAACAACATCAATGGCAACCAAAACAATGTCATTCAGTACAAGATTTTGTACTCGGACATTTTCAGCGTCTCCACCTGGTATTTCAACTTCAATATTCTGTCGTCGAGTATCTGCTGGGCGATAACACAAAGGTACAGGTAACGTTGGAAACTTTTCTTTATGTAACGTAAATAATTTCTTTTGCAGTTCATCACGAACTATCTTTCTACTTGCGACTATCAAATCAGCAGGCTTCCATAAAGTCCAAAAATCATTCATAGTTGTCTCTGGAATTACTTTACGCATAATCTCACATTGTATTTTATCTGGCTGTAGTCTGATTAATCTTTAAACTCTTTCAGCGGCTCATCAATAGCTCTATGGTCATCATGTATTTCTTCATAATAATCTACATTATTCTTTAGCCATTCATGTGGAGACTGTCCAACAAAGGGTGGTGGTTGACCATGATCGCCACACATAATCACAGCAGTATTCTTTGTCAATAACCATTCAAGAAATGTTTTTAGTGTTTCTAACGACACCGTGCATATCTCGTCCCATATAATATACTTAGGTATATATTTTTCACCCATTCGCTCAGGAGTCCACGTGTCTCCGCACCATCTAAAGAAACTATGATATGTACATGATTTTACTCCTCGTTCTTTTATTTCTCTAGCAAGTTTATGTGTAGGTGTCAAAACAATTATATCTGAACTATTATTCATAAATAAATTAATCGCACGAGTTGTTTTACCTGACCCTCCACACCCATTAAGATAAACAGTCTTATGTCTAGCCACAGGATCGTACACAGATGGTGCAGATGATTTTGATGCTTGATTATTATGTCTGTAATATATTTCCTTAAGTTCAACATCGGCAGATTCAGAATAACTAAGTATATTTTCTTGTTTTATCCTCCATGTCCCCCATTCACCATCACCGAGTAGCGGTTTTAATAAATCCTTATATTTTTATGTATATAAAATGAATCCGTAGCGACTCTGACAGCGTGACGAGGAAATCTATTTATCATCGATAGTAGGTTTATCGAAACATAAGCTAACATCGAAGATCTTAAATGAGTAAATTGTGGTGAGTCGCCATCAAGGTAGCTCACAATGGTACCTAGTTTTGTTCTATCTGATAAATAAGCATTACATCGACTTATAAATCTGTTTTTCTCCGTTGTATCAGCGATTATAAAATCTAGTTCAGCGTCGTCCATAATCAATCTTGTACACACTCGTTTATAATCGTATGAACCACCTTGAGTAAACTTACGGATTATCTTTCTACCAAGATCTTTTGCAAGTTTTTCATCATGCTCGTTCCTGCATTTACTTATTTTAATGACATGATCTTCATCAATATCAGGGAATTCTTTCCTGGCATCATCGACACTAAATCTGTCCGGTTCTGGTAACCAAACTTGCTTCTGTGAACTATACGATATAATTGCTTCAGTTACCCTCAACGATATTAAAAATCCAGCATCAAGCATATACCGCAATAGTACTATCGGAACCCAACATTTTTCTGAAAAATGTCTTCCAAACCAAACATAAGTAATCGCATGGAGACCCTCTCTAAACTCGAATGATTCTACATAAGCAAATCCTGTTAGGTCAAAATCTGGTCCTTGGGGAAGGGGTCCGTTTATTGCAACCCTGGTCATCTCATGTGTAGGATGTCCGAGTTTCTTAAAGTATTTAGAACATTCTCCATATCCAAGAAAACTCCCAGGATAACATGCAGCCATATCAACTGAGATAACATCACTATAATCGTATTTGGTATTCCATAATCCACCGTGTCCATATTCTATACAACTTTTTTTGATATCTTCAAGGAATTCTGATCGTGTCGTTTTCCATGAATTTTTCTCCTGAGCGAAATGGGCAGCAACCGATGGTACGGTAAAACAGTTATTCAGTAATTGTCCAACTATGAGATCATCAGAGTATATTTCAATGCAAGATGTTCCATTTCTTCATGAAGAGATTCTGTACGATAAATATCACCGTTAGGCCGTACAAATTGATCGTAATCGTGCTCTGAACTTTGAAATAACCAAACAGACACAGGGTCACTTTTACTTATATTTCTGATAAAATCAAATATGTGACCATCATAAAACTTAACTTTTCTATCTCGTGGAAATACCGTTACAGCATTAGTCCATGCATGTGCATTATGATCGACGATTGTTATAGGGTTTCCATTTTTTATATATTTTGGTTCGTACAATATCTCTCCGGTTAGCGTTTTTACTGTTATTGGAAATCTTAATAACTTTTCTAGTTCAGCAACATCCTTAATAGATGCACCAGTATCTTTAACCGTTTCTGCCCATGTATCTATTTTTTTACGTCTTAAATCTGTTAAGCCATTACCACGTATCGCATTTGTAAAATGTTCTGTAACTCGTTCAGCTACACAGTTTATTCTTGATATTTTCATCGGCTTGAGATCCGCAACATTAGGTTTATCATTTAGCGAATATATTGCGTAAACAACTGCAGTCACTGGATAACCTTGTACATAGTAAGGCTTATCAATGCCAGTAAGTATTCCAGGTTTGGATCTGTTATTTAAGAGAACAATATTACCCCCGGACTGCACACGGACTGGATCACGCTTATCACGAATAATCCAGATATCGTCATCTGCCTCTACAATAAATTTTATTAAAATAAAATATTTTTGATTATCAAGGTGGTTAATAATAACCCTTCCTCGTTTGTCGTTCATAATATTAACGATATGTCCTATCCTGAAAGTTGACCATACATGAGCAGCACCATCATCACGAAATTCCTTTTTGGCTTCACGGATACGTTTAGCTATATCCGCATTTGTTAAAGCTAGATCTTGCATCGAAAAACTAAATTTATATTCTGGTAGTCTGTCAAGGTCAAATCTAGCAGGGGAAGGTTCAATAACGGATAATTCCTCCATTATTATAATTAAGACAAATATTTAAATTGAATTTTGTATATATATAATGATTGAAACCAGGAACAAGTGCATTTGGCTTAAACTTGGTCATATCTCTCATTGTGATAAACCATGTATAAATGAATACTGCGGAAATCACATGCAATGTATCAAAAATAGAAGTACAGGACCAAAACCATGTGTGCAATGCGGTGTTGGAGTCAGAGGAAAAACACAGTTATGTCTAAAATGTGGCGGAAAAAAATACAGGGAATTAAAACGATACTATGACAAAAAAATACCTTATCAGGTAAATCTCCTATAAAAACCGTAGAGGATTATCTGACCAGATTTCAGAATAATGATTTAGACAAATAATATTATTATATAAATGGAGCAAAAAGAATTTGTAGCACATCCGATGATCAAAATTTATGAAGCGTCTCGTGATGGCGTGATCAGGAACTGTAGATTAAAAAAACCAGTCGGTAGTCTTGATAAATTTGGTTATTTTATATTCAATGCTGGGGGAAATAAACATTATTTCTCACATAGTTTCA
The DNA here is from genome assembly GCA_016617855.1 of Megalonaias nervosa. Classification (NCBI taxonomy): domain Eukaryota; kingdom Metazoa; phylum Mollusca; class Bivalvia; order Unionida; family Unionidae; genus Megalonaias; species Megalonaias nervosa. Next base: position 7,080 of record JAECUM010012188.1, read on the forward strand.
TATTCGAATGTTTTCGTGGAGTAGTTGAAAATGGACTTGTAGTTGATCATATTGATGGGAATCCCCAGAATAATAATTTATCTAACCTGCGAGCTATTACACAAAGTCAGAATTCTGCATGTGGAAATACTGGAAGGTGTAAAGTATTCGGAAAGAGAGCTATTAAATCCATAAATACAGAAACAGACCAAGAAATGACCTTCCCATCAATTAGTGCAGCTGCCAGATATTTTGATATACATCCACAAATGGTACAATTTGTCGCAAATAAAACATGCAAATCTGCATTTTCGAAAAAATATAATCAGCGGATAATATTTGAATATGTCATATAACTATTTCTTAACAGTTCGACTCTGTCAATTTTGCCAAGGCTTTTGTTTAGCCATTATCACTGTCCCTGACAGAGGCAGGGGTCCACCTTCGCTGTCACTGCTCTCACTTTCACTCTCGACAGAATCAGATAACATAATCTTTCTCAATTGCATTACACGATTGTCTATCATTTTTTTTTCTTTCGTACTCGTGAGACAACGCAGTTCTTATTTTTTCGATTGAGCGTGCAAGAGGTGCAAATAGCTTCACTTGTGTGTCGTTCACCATTGCTAAAGATTCTAACATAGATTGATAAATTGATTTCACGAATCTGTAATTGGAAGGTAATGTGAATTTGTTCTCGAATTTTCTTTGCTGCAATAATTCAAAGTCAGAGAGAATTTTTTGAGGATCAAGATTATCGGACATTTTTATTCCGTCATGTTTTAATTTTTTAATAGCAGAAATAATATCATTAATGTTTTCATTGTTCATATATATATATTTATTTCTTTAAAATAATAATCAGACGTAAAAATTGTGGTCCCAGTAAAGGGACTTGTTTTTGAGGATGATTTATGATTATTTTGTTGATGTTTATGATTTTTATGATGTATATAAAGGGCAACAGTATATATATAAAGAGCACCACAACATATATATTTATGAACTATATAATAATGATATGATTTATGAACTATATAATAATGATGTGATTTGGGGGGCCGAGGGGTTGGGGGGCCGATATATACAACATATATATGAACTATATAATAATGATGTGATTTATGAACTATATAATAATGATGTGATTTGGACTGCACAAACAGATATGACGGCACAAACACAAATGGGGGGGGGGGCGGGGATTTATCTACATTCAGCGGATTTCAAAACACTCCCTCATATAAAAATCCCGGGGTGAGAGAAAACTACTCACAGCAGGTTATATGAGAGAGTGTTTATTTTTCTGCTGAACTTCGTTCCCCAACTTAAATAAAAATAGCATCAAAATCGCCCACGTCGCCAACTGGCTGTCACGAGTCTCAAACTACGGACCTTGAGTACGACGGTCAAACGCAATAACCACTAGACCACAGACCTATCTGTGTATATATGTTCAAAAAATTAATATATTTTAACCAGTAATATGTACGAGCAGTAGAAATCATAATTATTATAGTGTAGAATGCGAGACATTTTCTATCGATAGAGTATTTATTTTATTATTTTGGTATTTTTTTCAAGAGTTGTCTATTTCGCTATTCTGATATTTTCTGCATGAGTTATGGTTCGTTACGAAAGTTAAAAATAAACCTTGATTCGTATCGTAAAGCAACCTTGAATTTCATATTATCGGGGTCAAAATATACATCAATATCAATCTCTGTTACGATTTACTAACCTGCCAACATTTAATTTTCCACAGAGAATAGATGAGTCACCGTAATTATTGAAAATCCTGCCGTTAGAGATCTGTATAACGTTGAATATAAGGTTTAGCACAGCGGTAACGAAGATAATCGCTTAATTTACTCTGCATAGACTGAGCAGAGTTATCGCGCTTCATTATATGTGGAAAAAATAACCTTTCTGTGTGTTTTGAGAGAAAATATGTATTTTTTTTCACAGTAAATGTGCTAGAGATTGTAATTGATAAATATTTTGTCAGAGAGTATAAAAGTATTTTTATTACCCAAATTTTGCTTATTTTTCAGTCAAATTTCTGATTTCGTTTTGTCAGAAAATATAAAAATACCCTGATATACTGCAATCATTTTTCTTTGATTTACTCTACGAGCGTATGTACAAATTAACATATAACGTTTCTCCTCTTAGGTCCACAATGTTGCCATCCTGATTTGTGACTTTGAAATTCATTCTTGTCAATAATGGATTATGTACACGCAAGTAGACCTGATTTATTGGCTCAGACTCAATGAGCCATCCTGGTGGCGCTTGAATACTTGATGAATATAATATATATCCTTGCTCCGCAGTGCCACTGCGGTGGCTAGATTTTGAAAGATCTACGTGGTAACTACTATCAATTATATCGCATACTAAATTCAGTGCGATTGTCGATGTGATGTTAACAATATTAGGCGAGATATGACGTCCTCCACCGTATGGATCGTTGTTATGTTTAAGAATAACCGGTGGTGGGGCTATTTTTCTCCACGCTGCATATATTTTACGGAAATATTCATCAATGACATCGTTGAGTGTTTTATTCATTTCAGCGTTATTTAAATCTGGTATTATAAATGTTTGTAAATCTTCTTCTGTTATTTTGTAATGATCAAGAAATAATTGCTTACGTTCTCGATTAGTGTAATGACCACCACCAATATCAGTTGCAACGTTTATAATACTTCGATTGGCGATGTATAAATCAAATAGGATCTTATTTAAATGTTTTATTGACACGATTATGATTTTTTACATTATCGTCATAATGTTGAGATAATGAAATAAATAAACTTCTTAAATCATTAAGTGTTTTATCGTATTCAGGCCTAAGAGAATCTAAAAATCTTTTAAAAAATCTTACATCAACAATCTGTCGATTTCCCCCCCCCCCCCGGCTTCTATGACGAAATCAAATGCTGATCTAGTTATCTTAGGGATCCTTTGACCGTCGAAATCAGTAAAGTAATATCTATTGTCGCTTGGATCAAATTCAAATAATATATAAGACCATGGATTTTTATTTCGATATTCTGGATCTTTAATGAATTTTTTTTCCGTTGTGAGAAATTCATTTTTAGCTGGTTCTGAAATTCCATTATAAATAGGGGGAATATCAGGCCATCCTAACACAGATCTAATCGAACTTTGATAAATATCTACAGAGTAATCATGGGAATTTATTTCAATCACCGCAGATAGTGTTGGTTCGTATACACCAATTGTTATTTTTGATTCTTTTCCTGTAATAGATTTAATTCTGCGCTGGAATTCATCGTTGATCTGTTCTATCTGATAACTACCAGTTGGAATACTAACTACCTGCCAATCAGGAGTTCCATCAAGTTTATTCTTATTTGCGAATACTAGTGAATTATTTGGCTGTTGTCCACCAAATGGTTTTGATCTAATATTAGGCCAGCTATAATAAACTCGAAGCTGCGCTAACGCTATTTCTTTTGCAGGAATTGCGATTGGAAAGTTAACGCTAAACTCAGGATTGGTCGAACTTAAAGAAATCATTGTAGTTTTTGACGGAGTCGTATTAGTGACGATCTGTTGAAGTAACTCTCTTGACGTTGTCAAGGACTCAGACATTATTATTATTGTTATTATTTAATTCTCCATTTTGGCTATCGTCAGTAGCGATTATGAATGCTTCATCGTAGGTTTTCATTATTGTTGCAAATTCCTCGTCGGATATTTTACCATCACTAAGATAAAATGAAACACATGAAGTTAGTTTAGAATAGGCTGCTGTTGCTGTGTGTAATTTTATTATATACTCACGTAATTTATCATTTGTGCACGTAGATATCTTTTTAGCGATAATACTGAGAATCCCTGCGCATGTTGTTGAAGTTGAAACAATAATCGTTACAATTGCTGGAGCTGTCATTGTTATCGTTGATAATAATAATCCGGATCCAGCAACAATAACAGAAACTGAGTAAACGATTATATCAATGACAACCATACGTCTACGATATTTTTTTACTTTTACTGTATAATTGTCGATGATATTTTTTAGTTTGGTCAGACATTCACATACTTGATTATATCTGTGACGTTGAACGTCAATTGAAGTTTCATTCATCATACTATGACGTTAAGTAATTAATTGGTGAGTTTGGTTACAAATTCCAGACACCACCAGTATCTAGCAGCAGCTGTATGTTTATCAGATAATTCCAACGTAAATATTTCCTCAGAATCTTTATCCAATATTACAGATACAGTTCTAGAAGAGTTACCAGTTGATGGAGATGTAGTAAATATTCTAAAATCTACACTGCTAAGTACGGACAACCTATACACACCAGCAATTTCCGCAGTGTATTTGATGGTTTTATTTTGTGGTGTCCACGTGGCTGATTCTGATGCTACTGTGTACACGATATTTTTAATTTGCCCGTGTGGAATTTTAATCAGATTAGTTTTTTGAACAATATCGTTGAGTTTCATGTTAACGTCGGCTAGTTTTATGTCAACGATTGGTGGATCACCAAAAAAATCCTGTACAGATTTGTTTATGTTTTTACGAAAATTTTAAAACGTTTGTACATGTCTAGTAAAAGTACCATTGAGTGTGGTCATTTCGTCATTGATTGTTTTTAGCGAAGTTGTCGTAGGAATGTTGCTATCGTCTACATATTTCTTCGTTGCAGCGTCAAAATCAGATTCTGGTGTTCTAAGATTATTAATACCATTATTATTCATGTTGAGAAATGCACGCATTATACCACCGTTGACTAACACGTACTTAGATTCTTGATCGTCGACGTATTTTTTTGTTGCTGCATCTGTATCTACGGTTGGATTTCCAAGGTCTATAATTTTATTTCCTGACATAATAATGTTACCAGTAAATACATCACCAGTTTTCTTGATAAAATCGTTAACTGACTTACCAGAATCTTGTATTTTACCTTGATCAGTAAAAGTAACGATATTATCAACAACTGCGGTAGGAATTCGTATAAGTACATCTGGCAGTTGTATATTGTTTGTCTTTAATCGTCCTTGTTTATCCTGAAAAACGACGGCTTCATTTTGATCCACACTTGTAATATTTAATAAATCATCAATCTCATTTCTGAGTTGATCAAGAGTTGCGTATTTAGATAAATCACCTTGCTGCTGAGCTTTACCACGAGCAGATCTTCCGTAAATATCTACCATTATATTTGTCAATATCTGTTTAAATGTGACAATGTGGTATATTCATGCACGATTTTATGAGGTGGTTTTGTTGATTTTGATATAGCATCAAGTACATTAAGTACTTCACGACCACATATTGGTGGTTCAGTTAATGTTTGTGTTGGTAACATTGAATACCAGACTGGAGCAGTATTATTGCTGACATAATGAAGAAATTCTTTTGGTGGCGCTAATCCATATGAATCAAAGTAAATAGTTCCACGTGGATCAATTGCACATCCAACCCAATGCGTGCCTGATCCAGAATTTTTATCGAGATTGATAATACCAGTTTCTAAATCGCTAGCGATTTTAGGTAGTTGATCGCGCATGAAAACACCTCTGAAGTTTTTTATTTTTAGTTTTTTAGCAGCATTGAGTAAATCAAAATTGGACATAGGCGATATCAGTAAACTGTCCCGGGAAGTCTTAGACCCTTTCCGTACCATGAATGTGGAGTCCCTGGCAATCTGAGACCTTTTCCCTTTTTTTGATTCCCTTTCCTGTTGCTTTCTTTAATGCCATTCCAGCAGCAGTTCCAACAGCGCCTAATGCAGCTGCTTTTGCAACAGCTGGGGCTGCAGCTGCTATTAAAGCTGGTATAGCTGCGAGAAGTGGAAATATACCACCCGTCTTAGCGATGTCTTTGATGGCGCCCGCAGAAAGATTAAGTTTGACGCCTTTATTTGATTTTTTGGCTTCATTGAATTTTCTGAATTGACGCTCGGTCAACGATAATTTATTTGAACCACTCATCTGTTCTCGCTTTAGCGATATTTTTATTCCATATTTATTTTTTGATGCTGATTGTAGCCTTTTAATCTGACCAGGGGTCAGGGTAACACTAACGTGATTATATGACATTATAATTATTATCCTGATTTTAAATCAGGTGTTACATATTTTCTACTGGAGCATCAACGACTCTCATTCGTCCACCAACACCTTCAAGTAACATCGTCTTATCGCTGAGTATAACGGCTATTACTCTATAATTAGGAATAATTTCAGCATCTCTATTAACACGAGCTCGAAATTGTATATCAACTACTGATTGTCTGGTTAAATCTAAATGTTCAAGCGAAAAGTAATAAATCGGATATAAGGTTGTAAAATCTAACTGTGATATTTGTATATCCTCAGCTGGTTCTTGATGTCCATTTATCCTTAATGAAACTTCAGAAACACCAAGTTTGTCAAATATCACTATACTACGTGTTTGATCATTCACCCGTGCAGCATCTTGTAATGCAATAAATATATGTCGTGGTGCAGAAACACCCTGCTGAGAAGCTATTTGCCATGTAAATAAACCATTAATATTACTATGGATAGCATCTGTGGTCACTGTCAACCATGATAACGCTGATTTACCGCCTTGACTCATAAAAGAGAGTAGGCGACCTTCTTCAGATATTGTTGGAGTCATCACTGGCATCCACAATGAAAGTTTGGTTAATATCACTTTACCATGAAGTGCCTCAGTTGCAGCCGCTATAGCAGCAGGATTAGCGCCAACTCCCTTAACGTGCCACATTGCATCATTATCAGTGCCTTTTCGTACAAGTACAACCGTATGTTTGGCTCCGAAAATGACTTTTCTGACATTTCTACAGAATCCAAAAATATGTGAAAGTGGAATTGCACATGAAAATCTCCTATTACCTTTCAACATTGCTCGACGTGTTGTAAACCCTAAATTAAATTCTGAATTAATACTGTGCAGTAATGCAAATGCAGCACCGGGTCGTGCGATCATTCCCGCTGGTTGTTGATCGACTGCAGTATCCTGTGGTGTTTGTACCAAATTATGCTGTCTGTTGTCAGGGTGATCAGAAGTATCCTTCGCAAACATCATTGATGGGCCAGCTGATCTTGAATAATCATCGCTGTATCGTGCTAGACCCAATATTGTTGTAGCAACATCAACGTCTTTCTGGATTGATTCAATATGTTTTCCGTCAATCATGTAAGTAGCGCTATCAAATAACGCCAAAATACCATTATTAACAAAACCAACACTAACATCTGCTCCATATTCAGTGTTATCCGTTTTCAAAATTTCACCTTCGACTTCAATAAATGCCTCAGCGGGTAAGAAATACCTACTTGTATCTTGAACCTGTAGTTCAATTCGTCCACGCTGATCTGGAATTCGAGCGTCATAAGAATAATATTGATAATCACGCACAGACTCATCCTTGAGTACTGGTGCATCCATGTCGAACGCTGGATCAGATATGCGTTTAAACATCTTTATTATATTTGCTATCGTCTAACACGAAGACCACCTCGAGAAGTGAGACCACTTCCTGCTATCAGACTAGCGGTTATATTTTTTTCTTTTTCTGATAATGGTATATCAGCCAACTCTGCTAGTTTTTGATTAGCAGCTTGGTTTATTATTTTACTAATATTTGCAGGCATTACTTCAGTGCTAGGTAATTTTACAGGTTGAGGTCGGACCGCAGGTCTGCGTATTAATCGTGTTAGTCTATCTTTGATTGCTGAGAATGCTTTACTAGCAACATTGCCAACAGCACCAATACCTTTTTCACGAACAACATCAATAGCTTTCATTGATAGTTGCTTTGCAATCGGTATTGCTTTTGGGGCTATCCTTCTAAATAGACCCTGAACAACATCACCTAGTCCATCTCCGTAGATTGTTTTGTATACTGGTAATCGAGAATTTACCGCCCTGACCATGGTTGGTCCACGTTGAGTACTATGTACGATTATTTTATTATAATAACTGTATTTAATTACATACTCAATCCAGTGACTTAGTCACTATAGTAGTCATCGGCGATTTCATTAATGAGGGATCTATATACATTAATATCCATAATTCCACCTGTAAATAATCGGTTACAAATATCAGCTGCTTCATTAATTATTTCTGGGGAATTATTACCAGCTCGTTTTCCTCCAATGAGGATTTCTAGTCGATCAACATCAGCAAGAACGTTATTAGGACAAGTAATAAGACCACTTCCTAGACCACTTTCAGTTGCTCCAGGAGTATCATAAAATTCTTTTTCTTCTTCTTCCTTACCTGTTGTTTGGACTGGTTGTAGTTGTTGTGATCGTGGTAATTTAATTTGTGGTGATTGTGGTAATGTTGCAAATTCTTCTTTTGGTTGTTTTCTTTGTTGTTTTTTTTTTGTTGTTGTAGCTCTTGTTGTAGTCGTTGTGATCGTTGTAGCATTTGTTGTTTTTGTAGCTCTTGTTGCTGTAGTAGTGGTTGTAGTCGTGGTAGTGGTTGTTGTGGTGATGGTAATTTAAGCTGTGGTGATGATGGTGGTGATAGTCCAAATTGTGGTGATAGTAATAATCGTTTACTTTGTTCAGTCTCTTTTATATATCTATGTACAGCATTATCAAATTCATTAAAACTCTCAATATCTTCATTAGTTCTGATTTCTGGAATACCAGTAGCGACGCGACATACATCTCTGATCCAATTGGCAGAGCTTAATGATTTAATATATTCTGGTTTTACATATTTTTCTCTTTCATAATATCCAAACGCGGCAATATCAAATAATTGGGTTGGGTTCCTGGTAGCAGCGATACTTTCAGGCGTAAATTTATCTATTATCTTAGTTTTGGTTCTTGGTGATTGTGGTGGTTGTGGTGGTGGTTGAGCAGCTTGAATACGACCAGCAATATCAGCAGGTAATGTTTCAAGAGCTCGTTGTGTTGCCTCAGTTGCTGTAACAATTTTCTTTGTTGGTTCGACAATCGGTTTAAATAATTGTTTTGTATCTTCTTCAAATTCGACTTGAGATTCCTGACGTGATTGTAGTTGTTGCTTGACAGCATCACGAACAGGTAAATATTTTCTAATTGCCTCTAGTCGCTCTCGAGCTAAACTAGCTGAATGTGGTTCTCCAATAACGACCATTATTAATAATATTTATACTGGCTGTTTAATTCATAGCAGCAGAGAGGGTGAACGACAACAATTGGGTGACCAGACAAGTAAATGAAATCGCATAAAAATTTGAAAAAGAGTCAAAAATAATCTTGCCCAATTAGAGAATTTTTTGGTTTAAACATTATTGACGTATTTTTCAGCTTCGTAGGAACCCTTAGTTTTTATAAATAAGGTCTCTACAACTTTGTAGGGTTCACCCTCTCTGCTGCTAGTGTAAAAAGGTTTGCATTGGACTTGTTCGGCACTTTCCGCTGTATTTGTTTGGTTGTTAGTAAACAAAGTTTCAGAAATCCCATTCATTCAAATACATATGTGTCAAAATCCTCAGATGTGTAGACGTCGTCAAGTATTTCTGTAATTATAGATTATACAATGTTAGCAAGTCTTCGCCTGCGTACGCGATGATACTTCCGAGTAGATTCGCATGATCGGCAAAGCTGATGACGCGAGTCTACTCCTATACCACATGGCATGGTACTAGAACAATCACGCACTGCAAGCAAATGTTATGTATAGTATTCGTAATGGTAGGTTCTGCCGCAGATTTCACGCTTTCCCAGGAATATGCCTTTTGGCGATAATATGTCCAAATGCCATTGAATTTTCATATAAACACACCGTTCATTAACTTGATTCATTTTTCCCCTATCTCCGTCGTGTAAATTCTACGACGGTACATGGATATTGATGTCATAATCCAAATGATAGATAAAGGGATACACACTATTTTGGTGTTACGGTAAGCCGAAATTGTAAATCAGCAAATATGCTGCATGTGTTTGGAATCATTATCATTTCCTTTCCAAACCTGAATAAACTATCTTCCCAAATGACCATCTCTGAGTATTGCAGCAACTTGAACACCACCAGACTTTCTACATTTATATCCAGCAATGTCAACAATCTAGGAGTGCTTGTAAATATGCTCAATATTTTCTTGGTTTTATTGTTTGCACAATAGCTTCTCAATTTTTTCAAGTGCTTGCGCTGCTCCGCTTCTGTGGCCTTGTGAATCAATTAATAGCAATATAGGCAGCAGTAGTAGTGCAAGTAGAAGTAGACGTTTTAGTAGTAGTAGAAGTAGCAGTAGTAGTAGTAATGCAAGTAGTAGTAGTGGTGGTTTTTTACTAGTAGGCACTAGAAATAAATCGGTAGCTTTGAACTTAACCTCTACAGGTTTAACGTGTTCCACAACATGTAGTTTAAATGTAATACGTGCATTACAAAACTCATTTTTACTTAAATTAAACATCGGATTTGCATCACTTAATTGATCAAAGAATTTCCGAATGCTTTTACATAATTTTTCCAGGCATAGTTGCAGATCATGACGTCATCGACATACGCGCCTGGATTATTTAAACAAAACGTTATAATATTATTAAACGTTTATGTTTTGATGGAAATTGTTTCACATCAAATGATATCACCTTATCCTCATAAAATCCATTAGGCTTTGCAAATGCCGAATGTCATGTTGCTTTTACCTTGAGTAGAATATGCCAAATAACTTGTAATGGGTCAGACTTGGTGACATATCTCGACTTTCCCATTTTGTTGATGAAATTATCTATTGTTGGAATTGAAACTGAATCGGTTTTGATGACAAGATTGACTTTTCTAGTCAATACACACACGGAAAGTATTATCTGGTTTAGACAAAGAAGATTGTTCAATCCGATTCACTACTGTCAGATTGCATTGTCAATGTGTTGTTGTTGTTGTTGTTGTTGTTTTAGGGTTTAACGCCATTTCTCAGTACAAGATAAGCTATCCATGGCGGCCAGTATTATTGGTGGAGGAAAAACCCTGGAAAACCCCGGGAAGAATCACCGACAGTAGTTAATGGGGGCGATTCAGGGACAATGGGAAAATACATTACGGACCCCCCCCCCCGGGAATGTATAGGGATAAGATTTATAGGGACAAAATATCACCCTGGGCCTGTATAGGGACAATGGAAATTTTGTATAGGAACAATAGGAATGGAACAGGTGGGATGACGTCACGGTACTGGACACTTGTAACAATGTAGCAAGGGACTGACCTGAATAGCTACTCTAGGGAGGGACATATACAATAGAGAGACAGAGACATAGATAAACATATAGATAACACACATATATATGCAAGGAAGAATAAATATCTTTTCGAGGCATATGAAAGTGGCCCTGAAAAGGGCCTTTGGATTTCTTCTCTTCTTTGTCTTCTTCTAAGTTCTTCTTTTCCTCCACCAACTTCTTATTTTCTGTCCTACACTTTTTTGACCTCCACTTTTTGTCTTCTTCTCATTCTTTTCCTTCTCCTCCGTTTTCTCCTTCTCCTTCTGTTTCTCCTCCTTCTTCCTTTTTTCATTTTCTTCTTCATTTTCTATCTTTTCGTTCGAATGCCTCATCCTCCTTTTGTTTTCTAAATCTTCCTTTTCGTTCTTTTCAATCCTAATCATCTCATTTAATGTGTCCTTACTTCTCTTTAAATTATTAATTTCCATGCTTAATCTATGAGGACTATAAGCCCCAAACTGCATTCGGACTAGCATCCCCTCCACCATATCTAAACTCTCCACCACCTCCTGCAATCTGAGCATTCTCTCCCAGTTACTTGCCATGTTGTATTCTGTGGAGAATTGCGCGAATGACGAACGCTATGCTTTAATATACTTCAAGCAGTGACGTGAACGAAAACATCCCTTACACTCACTTCCCATATTATATAATATGCACACAAAGGAATGAGAATGCATAAAACACACATATTTACTATCCACACCAACGTATGAGAATGCATAAAACACACCATACCTACTATCCACACAAACGGACGCGAATGCATAAAACACACCATGCTTACTATCCACACCAACGGAAGCGAATGCATAAAATACACATATACTATCCACACAAACGAATGAGAATGCATAAAATACACCATGCCTACTATCTACACCAACGGACGCGAATGCATAAAACACACCATACCTACCACTCACACAAACGAATGAGAATGCATAAAACACACAGATATAATATCCATACAAACGAATGAGAATGCATAAAACACACCATACCTACTATCCACACCAACGGACGCGAATGCATAAAACATACATATATACTAGCCACACAAACGAATGAGAATGCATAAAATACACCATGCCTACTATCTACACCAACGGACGCGAATGCATAAAACACACCATACCTACCACTCACACAAACGAATGAGAATGCATAAAACACACAGATATAATATCCATACAAACGAATGAGAATGCATAAAACACACCATACCTACTATCCACACCAACGGATGCGAATGCATAAAACACACCATACCTACTATCCACACCAACGGACGCGAATGCATAAAACATACATATATACTAGCCACACAAACGAATGAGAATGCATAAAACACACATATATACTATCCACACAAACGAATGAGAATGCATGAAACACACATATATACTATCCACACCAACGAATGAGAATCCATAAAACACACGTATATAATATCCACACAAACGAATGAGAATCCATAAAACACACATATATACTTTCCACACAAACGCTCGAAAATGCATGAAACACACCATACCTACTATCCACACCAAAGAACGATAATGCATAAAGCACACCACATTAGCTATCCATACAAACGAACATGAACGCAAACACACACACACATACACATACATATACACACATCAGTAAAGAAGTGAGTGTTTATAGTCAAACTACTTCACATTCACACAAATTGGCAAATTGAATAGTCTCTCTTTTCTAGAGATCTGGTTAGCGCTGAGAAGGGCTCTTTTTTTAGAACTCCAAATGCACCTGGCTAATGATGACATCTCCCAGGGCGAGCACCACACACGTATCGCCGGCTCCAGTCATTCTCCCAAATAAAGCGTATGGTTCCGAGCGCAGACGGGGCTTGGGTGGCCTCATCATCCCAGTTTTCACTTTGAGGGATAGTGAATACTTGTTCCTTCTGTCTTCTCCTATCGTGAGGTCTCTGTGGCTCCCACTCCTACCGCTGTCTCTCCAATTCCTCCAATGCTTCCTGCTCCCAGTTTTCTGTCTGGAGGACAGCGCCTCTTGGTAGAGATTGTGGCTGACGTTGTTGTTGTGGCTGTGGCTGTGGTTGAGGAGACGGTACTGGTTGTGCAGGTGTACTTATCATTGACTTCACCTCACACACAGGTCTCATTATAAGGTGAGGCAGGATCCCTTTTTTCTTTTCTTTCTCCACTTCTTTCTTCCTTTTTTCCTCCTCTTCCTCAAGTCTAAATTCTTCTGCAATGATCGCCATAGCTAGCTCGTCCAGAAGTCTGGCATACACCAGGTGCATTTGAAGTTTAAGCAAGTTAGCAATTTTGCTACTCATTTTCAATGTTGATACGTCAACACGGGTAGCGATACTGACTGACTGAGAAAGATTAAAGTCGCCTACGCTAACTAAGAGCTTTTGCGACTCGTAAATGCTCAGTTGTTGAGCTTTCTAATTGGTCGGTGTTTCAGGAATGATGCCGCAAAAACACCGCTTTTATGAACGATAGTCGTACTTTTTAATTGTATGTCAGGAGGTGGAAAGGAGGAAGGGGACCCGGCGAGGAACGCTAACCGCTGATCCCGTGTACGCTCCAAAGGGCTCATACCGACGTGATTGTATGTCAAATTCTGTCCAGTTGTGCTAGTGGATGTTCTCTATCCCCAATATTGTGTGGGCCACCTGTGCAATTGATCTACGTTTCTGAGTTGAAGATTGCCTATTTGATCCTTGTGTAGTTGGAATTTTGTGTACTAAGCGTACTTTTAATGGCGAAATTACACCAATCAGCCGGGTGTCAGCATCCCTGTGGTTTTTTTTTTTGGGGGGGGGCCACGCATTGTTAGTATTAGTTGTTGTTTTTGATGGTGGCGGGACTAAAGGATCATGGTAGTTTTGTACGGTGGTGTTATCGAATGAGGCATTATATTGCCAATGGAAGTGCCTCCCTTGTATATAAAAGTAAGGGGTGAGAGTAGAGATAGGGGGTGATGGTGGGTGGGGGAAGGGGATTCTTGGTGGAAAATCTGTGGGCAACACAGGCTTGTTGTTTCCAGGATTCCACCCAGGTGTTGCTAGTATATTTTCCCTAGCACCTGTTTTAGGCCCCTTGTCTTAGTAAAGGTGAGGGTGGAATAAGAGGAAAGTGAAGAAAGGGCTTATAGTGGAAAGTCTTTGTTCAACATAGGCTTGTTGTACGCAGGATTCCACCCAGGTGTTCGCTAGTCTGTTTTCCCTAGCGCCTGTTTTGGGCCCTATTTGTTAGTGAGGGGGTTAGTAGAGGATGGGTGGAAAGGAGAGCTTTTGTCCGGAAGTGTTGAGCCAGTGCTTGCTCGAGGAGGTGGGCCAGTGCTTGCCCAGGTTTGTGCCAGTGTCTTCACGGGGAGGTGGGCCAGTGCTTGCCCAGGAGAGGGTATGGATTTGAGCCAGTGCTTGCTCTTGTGTGGGCGAGAGCTTGCCCATGGGAGGGACTGGGGTTTGGTTTTTTAGTTTTTGATTTGGAGGGCTAGTGCTTGCCCAGTGGAGGTACTGGTCCTTCCTGGTTCTGTTCTTCCGGTGTTGGAGGGCTAGTGCTTGCCCTGTGGAGGTTCTGGACCTTCCTTGTTCTGTTCTTCCGTAAGGGCTCGTTCTTGTCCGCCAAGTGGAGGTTAATATTCCAGTCGTTTTCCTGTGTTCACTTCGCTGTATTCCCCAGTTGCCTCTCTTTTGTCTTTTGTCTTCCTTGTCTTGATTTGATTATTTTCTGTCGATCGTCAATTTTGAATTGATATTGTGCCCTTTATGTTTTGTTAATGTCATCCATGGGGGATGGGATGGGAGATGGGAGGGGAAGATGAGAGAAGAGATAAGGTATATATATATATATATTTTATTTATTTATTTTTTTTTTGTTGTTTGTTTTGTTTTGTTTTCCTTCCCTTTATTATTACTTACTAGTTGTTAGTTGATTATGTGTTGGTTAGTGGTTATGTTAGTTAATGTGGATGGCTGTGCTTTGTTAGTTTGTTTTAGTTGAATAGTGTTGGAGTAGTGTTGTTTTAGTTTGTCGCATGCTATGAACAGAGTGGTTTTTTTGTGGCGTTGTTTAGTCTATATTATATTGTTGGTTCTGTATGGTTGGCTTTTGATGTCTTGGTCCTGTTTGCCCTTGTTATACTTGCCTGTCCCTCGACGCGATTGTGTCTCCGATTAAACTTATTGGTGTCCGTCTGTGGCGCTGTGCACCCCCTTGTTGTTAAAGGTGAATCTCGATTCTTTATTTGTGTAAATTCCTTTTTAGGACTCGCCTTTTGGCTTGGCAGTTGTTGCCATAGTCCTGCCACTCTTGTTGTTGCTAGTGCCATTATGTGTCCTTTTGCCTTGGTATTTTAGTTAAGATTTGCCCGTTAGTTGGTCCTTGTGCCATAGTCTTATTTCCCTAGTTGAATCTGATGTTCAATGGTATTTCTGGCTCCCTCGTTGTTGCGTTTGGTTTTCAATTCCTTGTGCCTTTTAAGGCTGATTTCAGGACTTGCTTTTTAGCAGGCGTTTTGCCATAGTCCTTTTGTGTTTGCATGTTGTTTTACTTACCCTGTGTCCAGCTTAATCCTGTTGTTGTCATTGTTATGATGTCTAGTAGTCCTGGTTCTCTCGTCGTTACCATTGGATTTCGATTCCTTATGCCTTTTAGGTTGGTTTGGGGATTTGTTTTTTAGCTGGCGTTTTGCCATAGTCCCCTTTTTAGTCCTGGTCCTGTTGTTGGTATGTTGTCTGGTAGATAAGTGTATTAGGATTAATTGTTAATTGTTAAGTCTGGCTAATAGGTTAGTAGGATAAGTGGGTGCTGGCGTGTTGGACGGCTGGTAGTGCTTGTCTCTGAGCCGTGGGTATAGGCTCATTGTCATAGTCCTGGTTTATTGTGTTGCTGGTGTTTTCCTTTTTATTTATATGTGACCATGTTTTTGGATCCCCTTTATGTACGAGATGCCGTTTTTGTAGGTAAGTTCTATATTTGTGTTCTTGGTCTTATCCAATACTCTGGGTATGTTGTTGGTGATCCAATGCGTTTCTGGTATTCTTGGAAGCTGTTCCGCTGCGCATTGTAGGTGGCACATGTGTTGAATATGTGGTCGAGCGTCTCTGCTATTGGGCAGTGAGGATAGTTGGTTCCTTGGTTCCCTTGGTCTTTGAAGTACCTTCCGAAGCTCCCTTTCAATAGTGTTTTTCCTGTCATGATTCTGTTGATAATCCTTAAGTCATTAACTTCCATGTCCTTTGGGGTAATGATTTTCCTGGATACTTCTTTTTGTAGTTGGTGGAGATGCCTTCCCTTGTTGGAATTGTTCCATATGTGTTGCCATTTTGTGTTTATTTTCTGTCTAACCTGACTAGAGTTC